>JASAND010019239.1:0-110279 GCA_030248195.1 Trissonchulus latispiculum
TAATACTTCGTTCAGTTGCAAACATTGCTGGTCCCAGTCAGGAGGAAATAGAAGATCTTGGAAGTCCTAAATTATTCTTGAATATAAGTTTTCCGTAGAAATGGATAAGTAAAATGGTGGTTAGTATGAAGCACTTATCGAAAGAAAACGTTTGCTAAAATAAAAGTTCGAATAAAGCTCGAGCACATACCGTAGCTGTAGGTTATTTATGAACTATACACCAAATGTATCGTGGATATGCATAATAATTTACATTTACAGACCGCGAATATGGGTTGTTCGGCGAAGCTGTGCCCATATTAATTCGCTCACAACCTAGTCCTCTTCTATTTTAACCTAACCCCATATTAAGCATTTTAAAGACTAGTCCTCTCTTGATTTTGCAACCTCACCATCACCCATATTACTTTTTCATGCTCCAGAGGAGCATTTTTATTTCTTGTTAAACATCGATATGCACAAAACTATTGGCATTTTTCCGCTTTAACCGCATTACCCTATTCTCCCCTTTAGCGATGACCGTTACGGCATTTTTGTTACTAGTATTTTGCTGGATTTTGGGATTTTTTGGAAAACCGGGTCACCGAGTTAAGGACAAGTGACCCAGTTCCACACCGGTGTATACGGTTTCTTTCTTAAAGAGTTTTCGTGTATATATTGTTGTGATTTCCTGGATCATCTTTGGGGTCTCAATATAATTATTCTAAATGTTAGTGCCTCCCCACACCCTTGGAACTCCAGAACCGCCCGGGGCTCCTCCGAAAGGACCGAGCCGAGTGGTGGGGTTGGGGCCAAAGTGCCGGGTGCGCATTGCCGTATGGTCCGGACAATGGCAAAAGAGATGGAGAATGTCTTCTTCTGGGTGCCCACAGTTAGGGCAAGCCAGGGAAGCAGATGGATGTAGTGGAATCAGTGGAGAGTTGCTTGCCATTGGAATGGATCACCTGATTCGGATTTGATTTAGCAATTTTGCCGTCGATCGAGTGGATAACTGCCCAGACTGATTTTCGAACTGTTCGGGCTTTGAGCGTGGTAACGAAACTTCTCCAGCTGTCTGTCTTAAGGCATCTGATGAGGGCACCAGCATCCCGTTTAGCGGCAATCCATTGTTGTGTTCCAGCTTCGTCAACACCAGCTCTTTCTCGAAGGGCACGGCATTTTGTATGACATCCTCCGCTTCCTGGCAGCCGAGATCATAGCATCAGCCAGATATTTAGATGCTTGTAGGGCGCCAACGCTAGCAGAGTCCATGCTTTGCTGGAGCAAATTCCTGAAATTGTTCCAGTTGGCCTTCCTAAACGTCCACTGCGGTGGGCCCCGAGCGCCGGGACTACCAGACACGGATGGGGAGGGTGAGAGTTACTGGTTTATTTTTACTGGGGGGGAGGGTGGGGGGGCCCCACTCGGCGACCTCCCCCCCATTCGAGGTCCCCCCCCATGAAAAGCCCCCCATAACCCAGAAAATTGCCAAATTTTACCCCTTTTAACCCTAAAATTTCAAAAAAGTTTCCGGCTTCGCCGGATTTTTAACGAAATTTTCGTCATTTTAGCTTAAAAAACACCTAAAATTAGTCTTAGCGATTTTTGGCAGTTTTTGCACAAAAAACCTTAAAATTTGCAAAATTTTGTCAGAAATATGCCCCCCTAAATTTTGGCCTAAAAATAAGCCAGGAGTGGTGAGGATGGGTTGGTGGTGGTCCAACAGTGTTGTCTGCTGGGATCTTTTCAGGATAACCCCCCCCCCCCGGCCCAGATTCCGCAAAACTTGACCAAATGAGCTGAAATTTGGTATGGGTATGTTTTCGACCACGCTGAGTTCAAATATCAAGGGGAACCGAAAAATTTTTTGTCTTAGATTTTGCTGAAAAGTTGTGTACAGGGGTTCTCGGGGTCGTAGAACACGAATCTGAAGTCCGTTTTTCGATTCAGCCTTTCGTTAGCTCAGTATAAGCTAAATTTGTAAGCTTAAGATGTAAGCTTATACTGAGCTGACAAAAAGCTGAATTGAAAAACGGACTTCAGATTCGTGTTCTAGGACACCGAAAACCCGTAAATACAACTTTTCAGCAAAATCGAAGACAAAAAAATTTTCGGTTTCCCTTGGTCCCCCCTTACGAATCGAAAAAATCGAATTTCGCGAAATCAAAAAATTTTGCGATATTTGAACTCAGCGTGGTCGAAAACATACCCATACCAATTTTCAGCTCATTTGGTCAAGTTTTGCGGGGGGCGTGGGGGGGGGGGCCATATCCTGAAAAGATCCGTCTGCTGCACCTCCCATGTCGTGGACAGGGCGAGGGCAGATTTGCAGATGGTGAGGTCAGGTGCTACGGGGCCGTCCCGCGGATTAGCAGCCAGACGGGTGGGGGCAGCCATTGTTGAGTACCACCATGTCTTCAGTAGCCAGCCATTCGTCAACCAAATCACCAAGATCGCCGGGTTGGTTTCTGTTCTCCCACATAGGGGAGTGGGTGTTCAGATGTCCCCCGATAATGCTGTTCTGGTGTGAGAGGAGGGCAGGCCCGCGGGCCGGGCCGATTCGGGCCGAGAAATTTTTCGACAGCGGGCCGGAGCGGGCCGAAACGGGCCGTCTCGACTTTAAGAAATGTTGTCAAATCACTAAAATTAGCATTACATTTACTCATTCAGGTTGTTTTACGGCAAATTTAACATTTCGTAGCATAATTTGGCGTTTCCAGCATTCACTAAAGCCTTTGAAATAATATTGTTAGTTAAATTTTCGAAATTTTCTTTTGGCGGGCCGGGCCGAATTTTGTTAGTTTGCGGGCCGGGCCGGGCCGAGCCGAGCAAGATTTTGGAGCGGGTCGGGCGGGGCCGAAAAAATCCGGCCCGTGCTCATCTCTAGTTCCCAGTTCTAACAATCGTTTGAGGTTGCCCCAAAGGCAAACTTTGGGCACCTAACAATCAGATGCTCAACATCCTCCTCTCTCCAGAGGAGCAGTGCTGGCATAGGGGGCTTGGGTAGCTGTCGGGGTCAATAGAGTGGCGGTAGGAGGTCAGGAGCCAGGTTTTGCCAGACCTGAGCTGACTGAGGAGTACCCGATCTGCTCTGGCCATGCCTGCTTCCCGTTCCGGGGGCAATGGTCCTTGGTTTTGATAGGTTGCTGCCGCTCTTGGGTGTTGAGGTGAGGTAATCCATTTTTGTCGGAAGTGGCGCTTGATGATGGATTTGGCGGTTGAAATGTGATGTGGAATGTTCTCCTGTGGAAGTGCTGAACCCTCGCCAGCAAGGCGATCTGCCGTCTCGTTCCCGGACAAGCCGGTATGTCCAGGGACCCACTGGATTACTAGGTGGTGGGCCGACAGTGCCCTGAGGCCGTTCCAGACTTCTAAGAGGATGGCTCGGAATAAGGCTTTGATTCCACTCTTAATTAGCCTGACTGCTGACTGCGAGTCAGTGCAAATTCTGACAATGCCTTCCAGCCGGGTAGCTGAGATGGACAGGGCGCCTGCCGTCCTTGAAGGTGACATAGATGCCCCTCCTATCCACCAAGCCCCTTCACTCCGCCTCTGCCCTGTGGCTGCCGCCTGTGCTGCCATTCTGCATTATATCCTTTGAATGATGGCGCTACGTCTCCCTGCAAGTGGATATTTTGCAGCAACGCAATTTCGATGTTATGGTCCGATGTTTCGAGGCGTGGCAGGGGGCGGAGGAGGTGGGAGACAATGCCCACACTTCCAGGAAATACTGGTACTCAATGAGGATAGGCCGGAAGACGGCCTCAGATACATCCAGCCGGCACAGGCGGTACGTCGCACACAGTTCTTGAGGGCATTTCGGTTACAGATGGGACGCGGCCAAACAGGGCCAGGGCTTCGTTCTTCATCGCCGGCGCACGGCAGTAGGAGATCCCAGTATACCGGCTTATCGGGGTCTCCTACCAAAAACCCGGCTGAAAGGCACCAAGATGGGTACAATGGAGGGGCCTCCGGAATAGGAGTAGGAGTAGGACCACAAGGGGCCCAGGTAAGCAGGGTATTTTTACAGGGGGGGGGGGGGGCGGGGGGCCCGAAATTGCCCTGCCCCCCCCCCCGAAAATGCTTTCCCCCCCGAAATCGCCCCCTCCCGGGATTTTTGCTTCCCCCCGGGATTTTTTAGGTGCCCAAATTTTTGCCAAAAATACGGAAATTTTCAAAAAATTTTCGGTTTCGCCGAAGATTTTTTCGTAAACATAGCTATTTTTAGCTTAAATCCTGGCATTTTTGAGAACTTTTAGCGTTTCACCATGCAAAATACGCCGAAAAATACCATATTTTGGCTCATTTATGCAAAAAAAATCTCCCCCCCCCCCCGAAAATTTCTTCCCCCCCCCGGGCCCGGGCCCCCCCCCCCCATGAAGCCCCCCCCCGAAATAAATAAAAAAATACCCTGGGTAACGAGAGCCTTTTGTTGTCCTCTTCCCGGGGGAACCAACTAGGTAATCCCAGAGAATGTTTCTGTCGCACCACCACGACAAGATGCTTCTCTAGGTGCCGTTTCAAATATATACCGTATTATGCCAAACAGTGGCCCATGGGCGTTTTTTCGGAATCGGCTATTTCGGATTTGATTTTTGTAATCCAAAAAAGCGCCCACCCCCCGAAAAAACGCCCATGGGCTATATTTTGGAAACCGTCTGATAATTACAGCTTTGCCAATTTTCGATAAATTCGATAAATTTCTACGGACAAGCTGCTTGGCACGTGTCAGTTGCTCATAATAATATGTCTATCTAAACAACCGAAGATTGATTATATATAAGCCTTACAATAGCTTAAACAGTGACAACTTTATTCACAAACTTTTAGATTTCTAAGTCATGAAAGTGAGCATTGCGAAATCCAAAAAACGCCCATGGGCGTTTTATTGGGTGGGCCACTGTTTGGCATAATACGGTAACTATATTTGCTGCGATACAAGGTTTGCTGTTCTTGAATCTTCAGGCTAATTCGTGATTTGTGGAGGCATTTATCTCAGGAAGGTCATGATGTTCATAAACTTATGGAAGCACTGGTTGATCTTATCCTAAAGACTATCATTAGGTCAGTTTGCTTTTGAAAACTATAGCATTTTTGTCGTAAATGAGATTATCTGTAGCAAAAATGTGATTTTTACTGTAAAAACTAATTTGTAGTATGTACATAATCTTCACGCTACACAATGTACTTATATACGAAATCCTAATTATACCGGAAGCAAACTGTTTCGCATGTACCCATTTTAATAGCAGTATATCAGTATCAGTGCCAGTTCCTAACTGCCTGAGTTAACGTTTGTTAATACTTCCTAGACCTGAGGTCGCTTTGTAGGTAGGTAGTCAATGGCAAAAAGTTTATTTCAATAATTTCAAGTGCGAATGGTGGCCCTATTCACTGTATTGATGAACTTTTCTATTTTCGCAAAAATTCTGGTTTTCCAAAATTTCCTGAAATTGGAGTTGATTGTATTAGAGAAGTTGTTGTCGTAGCCTTAGAGCCTGGTGATATGCTCACAATTCCGGACGACACTTCGGATATGGTAGATTCTTACAATTTGGTCTACATAACTGAATATATTGATTAGGGACATGGGGGACTTTGATGCCAGCCATCTCGGGGAAATCCAATGGTCACGGGATCCCATCAAATGGAGACCCGACAGGTGTCTCATGGCATCCGTCTGGTCAACGGCGCAAATGGGCTCTGTTCCCGGGGGCATGACGTTGCCCTGTCGAATTACACTGATGCAATCCAAGTGCTTTAATTATGCTACCGAGTGGTTGTTTGCCTTTTTTCATTCTTGCCTATTTCGGCTTTTATGAGTGTGATGTGCGGGACTTTAGATGTTTGATGTGCCGCATAGCCTTGCTGACGAGCCCGGAAATCACAGCAACAACAACAACGGGGCACATCTTTTCGCCTAGACTTTAGGCTTTCGGGAGAGAATGCAAATTTTCAAAATTACGCAAGCAATATATATGCCACCAAGAGTACATTATTTACAAGCAGTGGCGTAGCCAGAAAAAAATTTGGGGGGGGGCACATCCAAAAATTTTTAGCATTTACTCAAGTTGTTCAAAATCGTTATTCGCCTGATTCAGGCTTTTTTCGGATTTTTCAAGCTTTTATATACATATATATAGCAGCTACACGGGGGGTGTGGGGGTCAGCGCCCCCCAGAAGCTGGAGAATTTTTGTGAATTGTAATAAAAGTCATACTTAAAACATTTAAAAAGATTATATAAACATTCAAATCGCAGAAATAAGGATAGTGCTATATATTTAAAATTCCTGTAAAAATTCGCTTACGGAAACGATGTGTTTCTGTTTTCTCATTTTTAGACAACAATTTCTACAAACTTGTTAGACTATCAGTGTAAACGGTTAGATCTTCAGATAAAATAGGCGGGGTCTGGGGGCGGCAGCCCCCAGCTAGAAGCCAGACCTTTTTAGAATATGGCACAATTATTGAAACCTATTTTTAGAGCACATTTTGCTAAAATTTTAGAAAATTTAGCCCTGTAATTTGATGTGCAAATTAGATTTTTCTGAGTCAATAAATAAAATTTTCCCCGACATGGGAAATTTCCCGGGGGGCAAATGAGTTTCGGGGGGGGGGAATTCCCCCCTCTGGCCCCCCCTGCATACGCCCCTGTTTACAAGAGGTTTACAAGCTCATACTCTGCGCCGTGAAGGCTGATGGCCTACTGACTTGGCTCTCCGACCCCCCCACCCAAACTGGCCTCCTCTCGCACCGCCCTATATGGAGACGGGGTCCAATTGGAAGCGCTCGTTCCTTTACATAATTGCACTTTGAAATTACCGGGGTTCCAATTGTGGGAGGTCTAAGCTTGCCTGATTAACAGATAGATTTACAAAATAAAATAAGCGAGGAAGCTACCCCCGGTAGCAGTACTACGCGAGTGAGATACTAAAGACTGAAAGTATTCAGGATTTTGGGGCTTACCTGACAATTTTATAGCATTTTTAGTTTTAACAATGATTATTTCTTGCTATTCATTTACTTTGACATGTATTGTCATTTTTAAGGGACTACATTGGTAGAGATTACGAGGTTAGCTTTTCTTCCCGTAATAATGTCTGTGACGCTTTCGCCTAAATCAAAAGGCGTTGCAGGCTGACAGAAGTCGTCAAGGACGCCAAAAAGCGTTGAAAACAAATTTCAACCCATTTGTAAGGGTGGAAGTAAGCATCAGCTTTATGCCAGCTAATAACATTCTACAGGAGTGACGATATTTAAAGGTTTTTGGATTATACTTTGTATAATTTATAATTATTTTTATAGTGTGGAATCTTCAGTGAATTCTTTCATCAAGCAAAACTGTCCGCATGCCTTTACCAGTCATGAAATGTTTGGTTTTGATATCATGCTGGACGAAGAGCTGAAACCGTGGCTGTTGGAAGTGAATATTTCTCCCAGGTGTTTTTTTCTGCTTGTTCTAACGTTCGCTGTATTGAAAAGCAAGTGAGACGTTCAGTACTAAAATCGTGATATGCTAGCAGGTCCCTGTTTTTGCCTATCACTCGTCAATTTTTAGTATTAGCCGTAACACCATACCAAACCTCCCCCCCCCCACACAGACCGACAAAAAAGCGGGTAGACCCTATAGCGTAAATGGAAAAAGGGCACACCCTGCCGCTCGTCCAGAAGGCAAAAACGGGTAGAACCCTCTGCGATTTTCACTGAAAATGGAACATTTTTAGCAAATTTTAGCAATTTTTTTCAAAAACGCTCGGAAAAATTGCTAAAAATCTTCATTTTTCACTAATTTTTAGCCAAAAATGTAAGCAATTTGCAATGTTTACTGCCTTTCTTTTCAGTGGCAGACATCTCGCCGGAGTCGGGGCAGGCCCTCCCAGAATCGACCCCGTGTTACTGTATACTTCTAGCGCTATTTCTGAATTTTGATTTTAGCTTACACAGTGGCACCTCCTTAGATGTTGCGCTGAAATCAACAATCGCTAAGGATGTGCTTAATCTTGCTGGTATTCAGCTCCCAGATAAGCGGACGAGGAAGATACTGCAGCCACGTTTGCCTGACGAGTATGTGTGCTAAGAGTGCTTAATTGAACCATGATTTAAAAAGAAAGATTTAGCGAGTTAACCACTGGAGTGATCCTCATTATTGCATTTTGCGTAGCGGTGCTTCCAAAAGCCAGTGCGAATGGTTACTCTTTGCCGGGGGGAGAGGGTCAAAAGTACGTACGTATCCCCTTATCATTGCGCGGTGGCCAACAGTCAACCACAGTGCAGAAAGAAGTCCCGATTATGGGAGACAACATTAAGAGCTCTCCGCGCCGGGAAGGGGCGCCTACCGCCAGTCAGGTGGCTTACGTTGTGTCTATTTTTCAGATTACTAGAAGTGGATCCTGCAGATCCTTATTGTATGGATTTTCGATTGAAACCTGGTGGCGAGCGAAGTGAAAATGAGCTTCACAAGCAAATCTACTATGTCCATAACTATGATGAGACTGGCGTTAGTTTTAACATGACTATAAGTATACAACAAAAAAATTCGCTAAAGAGTTAAGAAAGGAATGTGAGTCTGCAGGAAACAGTAGACTACAAGATTAACATTAACATTAACTTAAGGCATGCCCTAAGATTTAAACGTGTGCAGTAAATGAGACAGTCTTAAGTTACTACGATGTATGATTCAATAGTACAGACTTTAGACTAAACCTTTCAACGAAACCGGAAAAATTTTTTCAGCGATTTTTTCTGGGCAAAACTTGGTACCAACGGTCGCTCCCACTTGGTTTGGGGAATGGGTGTTTATGGCCCTGCCCTCCAACTAGAGTATGCCCTGATATGTAGAGACTCGTCGCCATTACATAAGATTAAAAATTGTATTTAAATTGAAGAAACCAGGTAAAATCGAACTTAATATTATGTCGTTGTTGAAAAATAGGCATACCGAATGTTTACTCAGCCGGTTAGGTTTTACTGCTTGCAAGACGGGGGGCATTTAACGGGTACTCTTTTCTTTTGCAGAATATCGATGCTACAATTCTGTCGTCATTGACGCCCGGCGATCTGCGAGTCTTGATTGAAACAGAAGACGAGTGGTCCAGGCGTGGTGGATTCACACGTCTTTTTCCGTCTCCTTTTTCTAGTGGCTATTTAAAATTTTTTGATAAAACAAGATACTATAACTTGCTGTTGGATGAATGGATCTCACAATACTACCATATTCGAGAAACGGGTAATAACTGCTGATGACTGAAGTTGATCGACAATGCAATATTTTATGTACAGAAATTGACTGACAGCGCATCAGATTATCGTTTTGAATACCACCATGAATTTTCTGTAATTACCATCCTACCGTAATATTGGGTACCCAAGGCACCCGGCCAAAAATCCCATTTGATTCATAAATGCTAAATGCTAAATGCTGTTCTCTCATTTTAGTAGCACTTTGCAGCATCACTTTACTAGGTTTCATGTAAAGAGCATACCTTAAGTTTATAGGGTATCGAGATGTAGTTGGTTTGAGGGAGAGTTGATTATAGTTTACGACAAAACAAAACGACAAACAAAATTTTTCATCTATCCTCTAGGTTTTTGATGCCGGCTTGAAGTTAGTATGAATCGGATAATGCTAGTTCTTAGGCTGTATTAAATATTTACATTGCCTGTTGACCATTGTGCAAAAGTGAATGAGAAATGGTTGTGTTTTTGTTTGTAATACTGTAAATAAATGTTTATAGTGCGTCTTGGTGTTTCAGGACTAGCCTACTTGGAAAAACTATGCTGCGAAAACGTTCACTTGATCAGTGCCAAAGATAGTCCTCCTTCAGCTAATCAGGTTTCTGGGATTAACTGGCTTTATAGTTTGCTCAAGGAACTTTTTTGCTTTTTTTTCTTAGCTCATCCAAAGTGAATTGGAGTTACTCATTTTATTGGGAAAATCTGCTTCTTAAAGCCTGGATTAAATTATTTATTTATTCGGTTATGTCATTACATTGATTTCAAGTATGCCCTGTTTTTTTCAGTGGGTTCGCCCGACGCTTTGACGATGTCTGACCCTGTATTCAACTTCTCATAGACTTGAACTGTTCCATATTCGCTCATCTAACTTTCACAATTTTGTCCTTTAGTAGTTTACTTTAGTATGTACATTTATGCGTCTCATCGGTTAGTGTGATATCCATGGATGGGCTATTTGATGACGTCGTGATTGTCTGGATCTGCATTTGTTTTGTATTGTTATCTCTTTGTCTTGTAAATTTTATGCTTTTTGCCGACTTTTACCTGATTTTACGCAGCTTATGCTTTCTCTTACCATTATGCACTTATGAACTATGCCATTTGTAATTTGTATTTGACGTCCTATAGAGTCATTCAATTCAATGTTTCCGCTTTCTTCCTTGATTTTTGTTTACTGCTTTGTCATCTCACTGGCTGCTTTAATTAAATGTATGCCGTCGTAGCCTGGTTTGCACAGGAGGACAGTAGGGGAATCCCCCTATGTATATAAATTAATTTGACTTTATTGGCAGTTGAGCTTTGCATAAGACAGATTAAACGCTTTTAGGAGAAAACCATTTAAGGCCCAACGGTTTCTCGTCGTCCGCGATAAACTATTAAATTTGGACAGTTTATTTTGGAGTATTTCCTTTATATATATATATATATATATATATATATATATATAGCATTGCAATTGATTTTTACTAAGAATATTTCTGATGTCTTCCAAAATATGTATAGATGTACATATTTATGTACTGAATCCGTCGGTGAATGTTGTTTCTGCTAATTTGTTTTTGGTTAGTAGGTATTTTATTTTGCTCATATATCCATCTAAATTTCCAGCTTTAACTTCATTTATTTTTTGTTCAAGCAATTTGTAAAATATAGTGTTGATTTGATATTCAGCAGTATTTAAAATATTTCGTGTTGAGAATTCGGATGCGTGGCGCCTGGGTCTGGGACGGATCTTGATCTCAGCACAACAATTTCACTTACACGATCTGTAAAAGTGTATGTTGACAATTTTGGCTAATTTCTGCTAATTCCACCAATGTTTTACTGAAACGGCATAATATTTTAACGACACATGTTACTAGAAACCTCTCGGCTTTTTAATTTTAAGTTAGTCGTTTTGTAATCGATTTTCATCGGCTTTTTAATTTTAATTTAGTCCAAATTTCATTTTCAGCAAAAATTAAATTCTTTTGGATCGCTTGATTTTCAGAACCCAACCGGGCCAACATGAGGTTCGGACCTGGTGAGTCTCTAGTTAAAAATACATAGATGTAATACGTCTGTCAAGTATGTTTTGTTATATCCTGTAGAAGATGCGACAGCACTACTAGGACGTATATAAAAGCACTTTATTGTTTGTTCTCAGGGTTTGATTTCAATTTCTTGCTTTTTCTTATGAATGTAACTTCTGTATGTGCTGTTCGCGATTTATATGGCACCCGAGCGGAAATTGATTTCTATGTTTTCTTTAGAATATAGTTCTCAAGAGGTGATGTCAGTCGACAAATGTGCTTTAATGTGTTTGTACGATGGAAGCAGTTTTTCTGAAACTCAATATATTAACCATATAGGTAGAGCTAAAGTTCTGTGTTTTGTCTATGTGGCCGCTGAAACCAAGTGCCACCCCATATTGGTCTGATTACTTGTATAGTCAGTAGTCAAAAACGGAGCTGTTTGTTTCTGCAAAGGCTACTTTTGTATTTTCAGCGAGATTCAAATAAGTGTATATTCAAATCCAATGGGAACTGCGAATCGTTTTGTATTAGATAGATACTAATTGTAATTAACTACTAATAATGTCGTGTTAAAATACGAGACATTTTTAAGCCCTTTTTTCAGCAGACGTTTGGCATTTTCAGCTGCGAATGCAGTTCTGCAGGTTCCTCTGGAACTTTTCGAAGAATTTTTAATGCACGCATCCCTGGAACAAGAGCTTTAATTTTGTGCCCGATTCTTACGTTCTCCAAATTTTGAGGATCATAAAATATTATTGTCACTTTATTTTCAAAAATAAAATGAATCTTTCTACAAGATTCGTTGATTTTATTCAGTTTTAGCCTGTTAGACTATAATTACCAATTTCTGTTCTTTTGCTATTGCTAGTCTGTATTTAGATGCTTGAATTATCTTTGCTTTTCTGGTTTCGTTGATGAACAGAATTTATTATTATTAAATTGACTTGCTCTTCATTTTATCACTAGGAGTACATACGTAAATACGCAGTAGCATGGCAACCGAGAATGTACGGGGCCAATGCTATCAAGCATCTCAACCCGGGTCGAGATAGAGGTTGAAAACTGACCCAATGTTATGAAACAGAGTTGAATAAACCCGGGTTAGAGTAACGGGATTGGGGTTGAGTTCCAACCCAATGGTATCATTAAGTTTGGTTGAAAGGGTTGGTTCTCGGGTTGAAATACCTAAGTCTTAACCCTGCTCAGTGAGGAGGGTTGAGATTTCAACCCGTGTTGAAATGATAGCGAGTGATCCTCTCCTAAAAATTATAGTTTTAAAAGCACATTTAATGTTATTTTATTCTACGGTTTTTTCAGTAGGTTCAAAACAACTCGTGCCGCCATTGACGATAATTTATTGCCGCCATGAGGGCATAATAAAGAAATGTGATTTATTTCTTTAAGCATGTGTATTCATTGAATGTTTTTCAATCCTAATCACTGTTTTGTCTGGTTGAACAAATGACTAAACTATGGTTCAAGGGCCGATGTTATCAAGCATCGCAACCCGGGTTGAAACCTCAACTCGGGTTGAGAATGGGTTGAAATCTTCGACCCCGGTGTTATTAAAACGGGGTTGAACAAACCCGGGTTGAAATAACGGGGTTGGGATTGAAATTGAGGTTGAGTTCTAACCCAATGTTATCAGGCGTTGTCTTCGAATTTGCTGTAGCGGTTTTCAGGCTAGAATTGAATTGGAAATTTGTTTTATTTTCGATGTTTCGAGAACACAGTGCAATGCTAGCTTAGCTGAAAGCATAAAATCTCAAATTTTGCTGAGAAGTTGTATGTAGTCAGTCTTCTGGTAGGCAGAACACAAATCCGAAATCTGTATCTCACATAAAACACAGACGCATGCTGCTAGCACTCCAATTGCTGTGTTTAACCCGACGAGTGACGACTGCAGTACGATCAATCAGAGTTGGAAGTGGGCCGCGGGTGCCCGCGGGTAATAGAAATTTTGCTACCCGCGCGGGTAGTTGCGGGCATCTCTTGCTGATATATTCACTAAAATTCTAACAATTTTTTGAAATGTGGTCGGAAAAAATTAGTGTTGCTGATTTCAAAAAATCACTAGGTAATTCTGGCTGGGTGCCCTTCTCCACGATGCTAGTTCTATTTGGTTATATCCAGAAACGTAATCATGATTGTATGTTGTGTTCCTGCATGCACTGTATATTTACCGAGCTCTCTACTTGCATTTCTTGCTTCATTTTCATTAAGCAGGAGAACTTAGTACCTATCTCAGCATAGAGACTGCTGTTCCAGCCACCTTTGCAATGCTTAAATGCCTTAAATTATATTATAAGCATGCGTGCGTTCCTTTAGTGGCGTTTGTTTAGTGGATCATTTGGATGGCACATTAGGTCCTCTCGAACCTTTTCAAAAATTGTTTGAAACTGAGAATGTTTGCTCAAGAAAATTTTCAAACTAAACGACCATAAAATGTGTGTACAAACTTCGACCGCTTATAGCAGATTAACCTTTGGAGTAAACCCCAACAATGTATATATTTTTAGAACCCTCAGGAACCAGAGATTTCGAAAATTCAGAAAAATCCGGAATTCCGGGTTTCATTCATGGAAAATCTAAAATTTTTAGTCTTTCGCCCAGTTTTTATAGCATTTCTCCAATACCCACAAGATGGGTATCATTCGAAAGCTCTTATCGAGCTGAACAACTTTTGTAATAGAATGAACTCTTGAAAATGCACACAATTCCCGGAATTCGAGAAAACCGGATTTTCCGGATTTTAAAAATTTTCTCCAATAAATACCCCACAATATGGCTATCATTCGAAAGCTCTTGATGAGCTGAACAAATCTTGTAATAGTACCAACTCGCAGAAATGAGCCCAGTTCTCGGAATTCGCTAATACCTTCCAAGCTACCGTGAAATCCGGAATTCTTAATTTCGAGAAATGGGTGCATTTTCAGATATTGGTTCTATGACAAGATTTGTTCAGCTCATCAAGAGCTTTCGAATGATACCCATATAGTGGGGTATTGGAGAAAATTTTTAAAATCCGGAAAATCCGGTTTTCTCGAATTCCGGGAATTGTGTGCATTTTCAAGAGTTCATTCTATTACAAAAGTTGTTCAGCTCGGTAAGAGCTTTCGAAAGATACCCATCTTGTGGGTATTGGAGAAAATTTTTAAAATCCGGAAATTTTGAAAACCCGGAATTCCGGAAATTGGGTGCATTTTCGTGAAAAGGTTCTAAGAGCAAAAATCTGCCGCAAGGCCAGCTCTATTCGATCGTGAAAACAAAATTTTGATTGCGACAAAAATTGGGCGAAAAACTAAAAATTTTAGATTTTCCGTGAATGAAACCCGGAATTCCGGATTTTTCCTAATTTTCGAAATCTCTGGTTCCTGAGGGTTCTAAAATATATACATTGTTGGGGTTTACTCCAAAGGTTAATCTGCTATAAGCGGTCGAAGTTTGTACACACATTTTTTGGTCGTACGTCGTACTATAGTATTATTCCAGAAAAATCCTGATGACAAAACTACCATAATCCGTGACAGAACCCTTCGTCGGACAACTTTGTCTTCGCTTTCTTTTTGTTCTTCAGACGTATTGGTCCCTGCTCAGTTACTCGAGTGAATCCGAAATCCTAAAACATCTGAAAAGCTCAACAGCCTCCCCTTTTCTAATTCAATTTTTTAGAGCTTTTACATATTCACATACATTCACTGGTGGACAGAGAAAAAATACCCTCCTCTCGGCTAATTCCCCCACAAGGGGTACCAAAATTGCTCTCACAAGCGGTAAGAAATTCGGCTCCAAGTGGTACAAAATGGCCAAAAAACAAGTTTTCTAACTGAAATTTCCGAAATTCGCTTAGTCAGATGTTTTACAAACAAATCGCCGTATATATTTATAGTCCAAATAAATAAAGAACGTTATCTCTCTCACACCTTCCTAGGCTCGTTTTGTAGTAGGGATAACTCAGATTGTTCCGGAGCTTTGCGGAGGAATAATGTTTTTTATTAAAAACTGCTGTTTTAGTTAAATTTCTCATAATTTAAGGTACATATATATAGCTTGAATCTGGCAAAAAGTGCTCCCACAAGGGATACTCAAATTGGCTCCCACGAGGGTAATTTACGTTTTACTTTTTCCTTTTTCTGGTATGTTTTACGTTATATTAATCTTACCGCCGCGACCGATAACTGTTTATGCTTTTGTGGAACTTTGGAATTTGGATATCCTATCCTATTCTAATTCCTTTACTTTTTCTGGTATATATATATGTTTTACGTTATATTAATCTTACCGCCGCGACTGATAACTGTTTATGCTTTTGTGGAACTTTGGATATCCTATCCTAATTCCTTTGTTGCAGTTGCGTTTGTGCTTTGTCATCTGTCGTCTTCTACTGTTGTGGAATTTTGTATCCAGAGGACATTCGAGAGTCGATCGGTGCATAATTTTCAACTCTTCAAATCTTCAATTCATTTTAAAAAACCTTGATGGTTTTTTTAATTTCTAGAAGATGCGTAATATGACTAGTCCTTAGCTTTGTAATGAAAATAGGGTCTTTTTTCGAAACTACATGAGGCCAAGATTAATTTTTCGTAGAGATACACCGGGCCGGATCCGAGGCCTAAAAATTGCAGTCTAAATAGGAAAATTTTCTTAAAAATTCAGATTTTATTATGGTTTTAAATATCGACAAAATTACTATTATTATTTTTGATAAAAACAGATGAGAAATAAAACGAACTATCTGTACCATTTTAGTTTAATTTAGACATCTAAAATTCTAAACTTTTGGCAAAAAATTGACAAAAATTACAAAGTTTTGTCCTGGTCGGCATCGAGACTTAACCACCGAGGCTGACATGGGGCCCCAAGGCCAGGTGCATTCCTAATTAAATGTATCAGTTAGTTTAAATTTATAAACTTTTAGAAAAAATTTTGATGTTTTTTCCACAAACTTCAGCAATTTGGGTTGATTTCCATATTTCGGCAAAACAGCTCAATGACATTTTTAAATAAATTTAACCGCACAGTAATCCTTTAGCATTAGAAAAACTTTGCGGGTATCAGTTGACTGCGGGCCGCGGGGCGGGGCGGGTCGCCAAAATGGTACCCGCTTCCAACTCTGCGATCAATACGACGACGAGAGTCTATAGCCAAAAAACTGTAATTTTCGACTTTTCCAAATTTATATTCATATTCAAATTTTATGCCAAATTTGAAGTTCGTGACACACTGACACTTAACATTTATCTTCTTACACCAGGGGCCAATTTCATAAAAATTTAGTGGATTTGCAAGCGAGGATTTGCGAGTACTCGCACTTGAAACGTACTCGCACTTGCAAGTTACAAGTGAGTGTTTCAGGGGGTTTTATGAAACACTTACTTGCTGCTAGCGTTCAAGCGAACTCGCAACTTCCAGCCTACTTGACTCGCAATTCAAGCGCAAGTGCGGATTCCGCACTTGACCCTTTATGCAACACCTGCAGCTTGCAAATCCGCAACTTGCAGCTGCGAGTTGCGGAATCCGCAATCTGCAAAGTTTTGTGAAATTGGCCCCAAGTCTCCACAAGGCAGGTACAAACTGACTTAAAGTTTGACCTAAGTAGGAATGAGATTGTAGGATTTTTTTTGTTCGTACTTGGCTTAGCCTAGTGATTTATATTGTGATAAATATTTACCTGCCCTCACTGCGAATCGAAAAAATTTTGCTTATTTGAACTCGGCGTGGTCGAAAACAAACCCTTATTAAATTTTAGCTCAATTGGTCGTTTTAAAAATTTTGAGTGGTGGGGGCGCTATCGAGGCAAGACCCGAATTCCACCGGTGATATTTTTCTGGAGGGAAAGATTTCACCGGTGAAATTTTCTATAGGGTAAAATTTCACCGTGACATTGACAGTCCAACCACAAATTACATCGCATCCATACGTTTAATAACATCTTTAATACACCGGATGACTACAGAAAAACGACATTTACATACAAATCTGCCTACCAGCAAGAGAATATAAATAATAAATCATTAACCATTCAGAAAAAGACTACGCCACTAGGCAGCTCTCTTCACTACGTCGAATAACGGCACTCCGACCGGAATAAGCGGATGTTCCCATTACAGAAAGCGATAACACAGTGTATCTGCAATTAGATTGACTTGACTGCTCATGGGCTAGTAGCCCGCCCTGCCCTAAAGCCCGGTTCATGCTCGCAGTGCTTAGTGCTTCGTGTTCTGTCCTTTTTTCCGGTTCATGCTCACGCTTAAGAGACGTCTAAGGCACACTGCTTTGCATTTTGTGCTTTTCCGGTTCATGGTAATTCATAGCACTTTGTACTTCGTTATTTTGTGCTTTTGGAGGTGCTTTGAGATGTTCAACTTTTCCTTAGTGCTTTAGTTGTGCTGAATAAGGTCACTACGTAGTTGTAACAAGTTGTTTTAGCTAATTTAGCTGCTTTGGGGTCGCCAATTTTCGACTATCTCCGATTTTCCTCATTTTCACATATTTTGTACTCCCCATGGTTCTGCAAAACAAGACAGTTGCGTTTGTTGCAAAACTTTCCCTATCATTCACAATAGTACTCCAAATGTGAACCCGACCCGACAAAATGTTAATCTGAACTAGGTAACGTGTTAATATCTATATGAGGTGTTTTTGTGTTAGCTTAGCGATTTTGTAGAAATTTTCAAAGTTGGATGAAGTCGGTTTTTGCACAATTCTGACTTAGAAAAATGCCACCGAAGATACGTTTCGTCATGCCCTGAACTAATCATTCACTGCACAAATTTTGCGTATAGATATTAACACAGTGCACAGAGCATACGCACAATCCCTGCTGCTGCCTGGGAGTAGATCATACTTTTAGTTACCGCATTGTCGTTGGCGGTGTCACGGTGAAATTTTTCCCCCTAGAAATTTTCCCCCCGGCAAAATTTCACCGGTGAAATTTTTCCCCCCGGAAAAATATCACCGGGGAAATCTTTCCCCCCCGGAAAAATATCCCTGGTGAAATTTTTCCGGGGGGAAAGATTTCACCGTTCAGTTGTAAATAATTTTTAACATCTATTTTCAACTTTCCAATTAATTTCTTTTTTCCGAATCGAATTTTTAGTTGTTTCCTAACGTAATTAACAATATTTTTATGAAGTTATTTCACAAGGAGAAAAAACAAACGGATTAAAAAACGGAAATATAGAATAAAATTTAAGTTGAACTAATTGAAGTTAAGCTAATTCTTTTATTCCCAAATTTTCAAGGATTTATTGGTTCTTTGGGCCTATTTCTTTACAGATCCTATATGTAATGTTACGGCTGAATTGAAACTCAAAAACTTAAGAAAACTCATTAAAACATGGATTGTGATCTGAAGTGGATTTGTTGTTGCTATGTTTTGCGAAAATCTGTTGCTCAGAACCTAGAATGCAGTATGTGAACGTCCAAGCAATTGTTGTAATTATTGATGATTATGTGAGTACCAGAGTTGTCAGTCGGTTCAAAACACCCACATATTCTCTAATAGGGACATGGAGTCTGCGTGGTTAGAGAATAAGGTTGGAAATAGCACTGTAACCCGCTTAAATGACGCAACAATAGAATAGATTCTCAGCAGAATACGGCTCAATAAGGGTAAATCGGGTTATTAACTAATAACGGAGGGGTCGTTATCCTTCCCGGGTCAAAACTGTAGAATCGACCCAAATTTGTTTATGTGTCCTGACAAGAAGGACATATGGGCCGAGGAACTTTTTTTTGTATTTGGATCAAGAAGTCAACAGGTCTTAATGCTCCAGAAATCTGGGGGGTGGTGACACGAAATTTCGCAGGTTTCCAGTGAGATTTCTATAGTAACTGGGAGGGATACTTTTAACTCAAACGAAGACAATTGTCCCTCCGCGATAGTGCGAATTTTCATCCTGCCGAAAACCACGCGAACCCATTGGGTAGTTTTTGAGAAATCGCTGTTCAAAACAAAATAATCGCAGTTTTACCAAACGGTTTTTCGAACAAATCTCTAGCTTAGAGCAAAGAACTCCGGCTAATTGGATTTGATAAAATGTGCAATGTATTAGTGATGTTTCAGCACCTGAAACTGAAACTGAAAATAGTTTCAGTCAGTACATATTTCAGTTTCAGCACCTTAAACTGAAACTGAAACTGAAAATGCAAAAAAATCGACGACTGAAACTAAAACTGAAACTGAAATTATTTTGATTTGCCGCCTGAAATTGAAACTGAAATTTTGAAGGAAACAGACCTGAAACTGAAATTGAAATAATTTCAGTCGACCATTGAATCTGAAAATAATTTCGGCTCTTGCTAGGCCTGAAAGCAGAAATCGATTTAGGTCTACGCTTAGACTGAAAATTGTAATTTCAGACAACGCTTAGCCTGAAACTTGTAATTTCAGACTGCGCTAAGACTGAAAATACCATTTGCAGATGATATGTCGTCTGAAATTATTATTAGCCCGAACATATGCACTTGAAACATTGCAAGCAATACTGTGCTGTTGTATTGTATGTATCACATTTCTTCTTTCTAGTAGATTTACATATGTAGGCATACCTAGATACGTTCCATTCTCGCCAAACTGACAATAAAAGTCACAAATTTTACAGATATTTTATACATTGAACTAAACTGTTGAATATTGACGTTTTACTGATTATACTGCAACCTAATAAAAATAATGTGTTTTAATATAATATTTAATATTTAAATAAGGTATAAAGTTAAAATCTTACTAGTGAAAAATATAAAAATAATATTGTAGTCTAGGTCGGAAACTGAAACTGAAATGCAGTTGCATCTCTAAAACGGAAGAATTCAAGGCAAATCTATATTAATCTCAGTTTTGAGAATTTTATTATTTGTTAGGAGTTGGGCCTTCATCTTATATATGAAATAACTTCATAAAAAATATTGTAATTACGTTAGGAAACAATTAAAAATTCGATTCGGAAAAAAGAAATTAATTGGAATGTTGAAAGTAGATGTTAAAAATTAACAACTGAACGGTGAAATCTTTCCCCCCGGAAAAATTTCACCGGGGATATTTTTCCGGGGGGAAAGATTTCCCCGGTGATATTTTTCCGGGGGGAAAAATTTCACCGGTGAAATTTTTCCGGGGGGAAAAATTTCTAGGGGGAAAAATTTCACCGTGACAGCGGTCTATAGTCAAAAAATGGCAAATTTTCAAATTTTCCAAGTATAGCCAAATTTTATATCAAATTGAAGCTCTCGATGTCCTAAACATTTTATCTTCTTGCACCAAGCCTCTCCAAAGCAGTATGAGAAAGTTAGAGCGGATTAAAGTTTGAAGTAAATAACAGTCGGATGAGCTTGATCAAATCTTTCAAGCACCGTTACTTTCTAACTACTTGGCGTGTCATTTTCATTTGTACAGCAATAAATAGCCCCAGATAGATGCTTTAATTTGATGTTTTGGCTAGGCCCAAGTTCTTTGTCACCCTATGTCTACACGACTTCGAGACCCTCAGAGAGGTATATACTAAATTGTAGGGATTTGAACTGCAATATCTCTTAATTGGATTGACCCTGGACTCTAAAAATTTGTCTTGTTTTTGGACACATATGGGGGTATATTATACCCGAAAATGAGCGAAATCGGTCAAAATTTGGTACCCGGCGACCCCCCCCCCCTTAAGTAGTTGCACGCAAAAATACTTTACCAGCTGGAAAAATATATTTGTTATCAAGGTATTTACAAAGCTGTACATTATTTTATTATTAAACATAATTAGAATGCTTTAGCTTTCTGCTGTGTAAAATAGTTATTTTACGTATATATAGTAAACATCATATACAGGGATACATACCACGCATCCTATTTTGTCTTGGTGTCGATTAGGAGCCATGGTAGTATTATAAGAACAAATGAAAGCTTCATTTGTTCATACTCCAAAATTGCTTATAAGCAGGTGCACATTCACGGCAAAATAACAAATCAACATCCAACAACCTATGTTAAGTAAGTGCATGCGACCTCTGCCAGACCAGAGTTCACGATACAGGCGGCTCATCAGTGGAGCTGTATTGAACTTGGTTTTTTGGTAAATTTAAGAAAAATATATAAATAAGCAAGAAAAGGTTTATATCTACACAGTACACAAGCGAATAAATTGACTTGGCACGTGTCACATGATAGTATACGAGTATGTAAAGGTAAAGGTTTCCCCTGGAGAAGTCTCTCACCCTTGAAGGGTATAGGGTGCCGGTATTCATCCCCGGTTTCATCGCCCTTGAGCCAGAAGTGTCACCTCGGATGATGACTGCAACCGTAAAGGAGGGGCCAGCTCCTAAAGGCAGATGCCCTACACAGTCTCCTATTACCTTCCCACATTTGTGGTTCCCATTTACCTTGGGTTGGCTAGAGCCCACGGCGAACCGATATGAGCTTAGTCCCTCGCTCAAGAAGATTCGTGAAAGCCTTGTGGCAGCGGGGATTCGAACCTCGAACTATCGGATCCAAAGTCGAACGCCCTCACCACTCGGCCGTTACGGCACGAGTATGTGATAGTATACATGTGCTTTGGCACGAGCATGAACTATCTAGTGCTTTGGGCTAAAGCGCAAACGCACACAGCACTGTGACTAAGCACAAAGCATCTCTAAAGGACAAAACACTAAAGGAAAGGAGGACAAAAACCGAAAGCACAAAGCACTGCCTGAAGCACAAAGCACTAAAGGACACCGAGCATGAACCGGGCTTAACAAGTTGTGTTCGCGTATTTAGTCCGGAGAGCGCCGTTACACAAAGACTGAAAGAAGACATGCCTAGCCCTAGCCGCTCTTTTGCTGCCTAAAAGATTATAAACTCTCGCCGTCAGTAATAACAGCGACATAAAAGGCATGAAATGTGACTCCACCATTATCCCTCCATCCTAATCCTGCCAAGAAACTATTTCAGTGGTTTGGAATAAACAGGCTCAAAAAACAGGCTAAAGGGCAGACACTTTCTGGCTCTTTAAACGGTTCTTTTTACAATCGGGCAAATGCTAGTTTTAACTTGGGAGGAGAACAGATATTTCCGAATTATTCAAACAGTTAATCCCTCATATTACATTTTCGGCCACAAAATTTATATTCAGCTTCAAAACTATAACAAAAAACGTATTTAAGAAAATAGAGCAAGTGTCGTAATCATTCAGTAAATGAGCGAATTCATTTAATTGGTTTTTCTTATTAATATTCACTTTTGGGATTTTGCAGATGCTTGCAGGGACTTGTGAACTTGTGACTTGATGAAACCGAAACTGGAAAATCAAATGTTGGGCAACTAGTCACAAGCAGGGGATTTGCTTGTGACTTGTGACTAGACGTTGATGAAACCGAAATTGCTTGTGGCTAATGAACTTGGACTAATGATAAAATCGGCTCCTGCGCCCCCTCAGTTGTGTGAGCTAAACGCAGGAATTGAAATGATTTGTTTAGTTTCTGGGTCATAAATTGACGCCAAAAGGAATTTCCCAAATGTAATGTAGTTACATTACATTGTAAAAGTTTTGTTTTATGAAACAGAAAAATGAAGCAAACGTAAGGAAATGTACTGTAACTAATGTAGTTTTATGAAATAGGCCCTCAGGTAAAAATTATTGTGATTATGATGATTGAGATTAATTGTTTTGAGAATGAAAACCATTTTGCTATTAGTAATGTACCAATAAACAGGTAATGTTGAGGCTTACAGGGATTTCCACGAAACGACACATGATGGGAATCTTCGGGAAAACAAGCACTTGACTTAAAGAAGGATACAGAAATCAAATAAATAATATGATAGTGAAAGCAGAAATTAGATAGTTTGTACAACTGATAGGATAGAATACAACCATACATAATATAGCCAGGTACAACAAGTCCATTCTACATAAACAGAAACGCAAACATCAACACAATAAAGCAACAGCAGAACCAAAATACATACAAGAATGTAAATATACAAAAATCCCCAAAGAAAAGCCAACAATATATAAATGAAAACACTAAGCAACGTACATACAGAGACAAACATAAACAGCACTGCTTCCAACCATATTTGAAAAGTTGAGCCGTAGCCAGGGAAGGGCGGAGCAGAGGGGAATTCCTCCCAAAATAGTTGACACCTTCAAGTTTTACTTTTAACCTCCAACTTCAAGCTGCACAACTCCAGTTTGCAAAATTATTAGAAGTGTTGAGCGCTCCGCTACGACTATGTAGCTCAAAATAGTGATAGCAAAATGGCATAGCTACACATGAGAGTGAGCAATGAATACGTTTGCATAAATTTCCTACAAATCCAGCACGATGCTAAATGCACGATATCTGAGGGTTTTAACTCTCCGCCCACTTGTTCTTTTCTTGAGCTTCGCTCCCACACTTACTAAAGGTGCTCAGAAAATATCAAAACTTAAAGATTTTTGTTCAAAAATTTAAAAATTTTCCGGCGTCGCGGGACCTGTTTGGTCTAAAAGCGCCTATTTTTGCGCTAAAAGTGAATGTTTCAGCACTTTAGTTACAGCAGTTCAAGCAGAGCACAGGCTAATATTATTCCATTTTTGGCGATTTTAAACCACTTAAAGTCATCCACTTTTGTGCTCATCCGTATGTGGTGGTGAGTCTCCCACTTTCACCTTGAGGAAATACAGCTATACAGCAATCAATCAATCAATATCTAGCAAGACGAAGTGCACACATTGAACATTCTAGTCTAAGGCAACGCTAAAGAAAATCCTTATCGTGAATAAATCAAGGTCCAGCTTGAGTCTTAATAGGAGTTCTATGTCTGAAATTAAAAAGAAAATCACAGTAAAACATGTTTATTCATGTAGTCATGAGTTTACAATGCGTAAGACTTTATACAGGAGTACATGCGTAATAGACAATAGATAATAGTGTGACAAAATGGCAGGCTCTCTGTTATCAGCTGCAGCTGCTCAGCTACTTTCTGAACATTCGGGGCACGCTGGCTGACCCACCACAAATGTGTACCTTCACTGCTACTTGAATGGACTCCGACTTGAAGCCCTTCAAGTCAAAGTAGACCAACGTTCTAATTTGACTTGAAAATTTGAAAATTCAGCCTGAAAAATCAGATTTGGGCAAATCTACACTTACCAGACACAATCAATTTGTGCAGTGTACTTAGTGCTGTTCCGTTTGAGTTTTTCATTCTGTGAATACTACTGTACGGCTTAAAAAAACAACTATGGAAGACGACTCTGCTGATGATACTCGGATTACTTTGCTTGTAAAAATGAATTTAAACTGAAATAAAAGCTTCAATTGTAAAAATAAAATTTTAACAAGTCACTTTTTGTTTAGCAGATTTTTCTCAAAACCTATTGCTTGAAATTTAGCAGTAAAATCCTGAAACTTGTTCTTAAATGCTTTAATTTTTAAACTAAACTAAACTTTTTATTATTCTAAGTACTCATCCTTAATTTCACAAAATTTGGGGCAAAATTTTTAACTGAACTTAAATCGCAACGGTTACGACTCTGATTGCTCAAATTGTTATCTCGACGGAGTATTCTGACTTCTGTTGTCAATGCTCTAACGAACTTTGACTTGGCTTAAATTGACTTTGACTTGACGTTACTTGACTTGACTGACGTGACTGGACTTGATGGCTGTGAACTAGACTTAACAAAGTCGTTGTGTTTCCGAGAGTCAACAGGCGAATATAGAAACGGCGAATACAGAAAGTATACAGAAACATAGTGGGTACATTTCTGTGGAGGGGGATCACAAGCAGGGTATTTTTTACAGGGGGGGCGGGCCCCCCATAATTGACCTTCCCCCCCCCCGAAATCGCCCCCCCCCCCCGGGTTTTGGTCTTCCCCCTTAATGAGGTCTACATTTTCCAACAATGGTCAAATTTTCAAAAAAATTTTTTTGAGATTTTTTCACAAAAAGGGCTATTTTTACCTTAAATCCTGGCATTTTGGAGAACGTTCAGTGTTTCACCATGCAAAATACGCCAAAAATACCATTTTTGGCTCATTTTTGCAAGAAATCTCCCCCCCCCACCGAAAATTTCTCCCCCCCCCCGGGAAGCCCCTCCCCCGAAAAAAAATAGAAACTCTGGACAGTTTTCGCGAATATGGGTTGTTCAGCGAAGCTGGTCCATATTAGTGAGCTTTTAACCTAGTCCTCCTGGCATTTACAACCTGCCCCTCCCATATTAACTTTTAAAACCTAGTCCTCTGTCCATTTACAACCGAATGTCACCCATATTGCATTTTTCATGCTCCATCGGAGCATTTTTATTCTTGTCCTATTTCATTTTAAGGTTCTCAGTAAAAGCAAAAACGTTAAGGCTGTGTGAAAGAAACTAAGTTCCAATTTCTTCCCTTTTCTGTTTTGACAGAAATCCAACATCCAGTATATACCCATGGCTGCAATAGTTTTAGTTACTGTATATAGCATATAGCACTCTACCGCAGCGCAACCAGATGCAAACTTTACTGACTGTCGGTGAAGGAAACTCATACGGCACGATTTGCAATGCTCTACGGCACTTGTGTGCAAAATTTCGGAAGATTGCAACTTACCTGTAACTAGTTCTAGGTCGTTCTGTACTTCAGCAGCACTCTACTGCAGCGCAACCAGATGCAAGCTTTACTGCCAGCGAAGAAAACTCATGCGGCACGATTTGCAATGCTCTTTCGCACTTTTATACAAAATTTCGGACGATTGCAACTTACCTGTAGCGAGTTATAAGCCGTGCTGTACTTCAGCAGCACTGTACTGCAGCGCAACTAGATACAAACTTTACTGTCGGTGAAGGAAACTCATACGGCACCATTTGCAATACTCTGCCACACTTGCATGCAAAATTTTGGAAGATTGCAACTTATCTCTAGTTAGTTATAGGCCGTGCTGTACCTCTGCAGCACTGCACTGCAGCGCAACCACATAGTAACATCGTAATAAGTATACGAAACGTATCTATAATAGTTTGTCATGTCCTAAACTATCTGTATGCCGAATTTCAAATACCAGTGACGAATGAATAACTTGCTATCGACTGTGCTGTGTTTGGGGCAGCACATGCAGCACGGTGGAAGCTAGAGAGTGCACCAACTAACATAGCTACCGTTCCCCCTTACTCCAGACACAATTTTCACGAAGTTTCATATGTTTAGCCGTTTACAGTAAGTCTACAGACAGCGTGCTATGGTTGCTGTATAATAGTACAGCACGATAGCAGCACCGCACAGCACTGCGCCTATGCTCATCGTGTTCAGCGACCCCAATAACCCTTATATGCGTCCCACTAAATGGCTCAAAACAGCATATTTGGGCCTATTTTTGACTACCTATCTTCTGTAGAGTTGGGACTTAGAAATTTTTCGAAAATGGCCATTTGGACCGACTAACTTTGGACCGGCCGCCAGAACGGTCCAGGACCTAAATCAAAAATCGGGCAACGTTATGACACGCTACCCATCCCAAAGTTTCTTATGCAGCAAACCGCGTCTCTCTAACTTGTTCCCTGAGCCCTGTGGCCGTGACACAAAATTGGCCTTTTTTGACCAAAAACGCCGTTTGGCCACTTTTGGCCGGCCGCACAGCGAAAAAATATAGCGCGGGGCACATGGGACCATATCGGCATTCAGAAAAAATAAACCTTTCCGGCTGAAAACGTCCACATCTTTCAAACACCTCTGCACAAAATTGCATTTTTCCAAGCGTGACTTACACAGAAAAAAACAAACGGACCTAACTTGTCCGGAAGCGAAAATTTTCAAAGTTGAAAATTTTGACCAAAACTTTTTTGCAACGTGTTGTACTCGTCGTGTAGATTCCAACAATCCCAAACTTGCCGAGTTTCGTTCAGTATTGAGCTGACACGGTGCTCGAACGAGTCTCAAAAGGCCGCGCAGCACCCTTTACACCCATATTATAGGGGGTCGCTCTCGCACCCCCCCTATAATTAGAGATTAGAGACTTACTTTTTAGGCACAGGAACGGAGGATTTTTCGATCTTTCCTTCTCCAGAATACTTCTTGCAGGAAGCTAATTTGGATTCCAGGGCCTACAACAGATCAGAACAAGCAAGCCATTACAAACCTACGTGAAGCCAATCCACAAAAGCATATAATATACATATACTAAGTTGTTTACACAGTCACCAGTTTTCAAAAATGTATATATAGCAACTTGTTTATGTACAAAAATTATGTACGTAGAGTCGTAGAGTAACAGTAATACCGGTTTGTCTCTAACAAGAAACTGAGAACAGATACTGCAATACTAGTCTTACCCCAACTTTTCTTAACAAATCTCCCACAATATTAAGGGCGGAAATCCTGGCAGATGGAGTAAAAGGACTAGGGGGCGGAACGTAACCATCCACAGTGAAGGATCGCATCACACGCGTACCTAAAAATTAAAACAAACTCAACTGCCCAAACATTAAGTACGATATGATGCCAATTTTTTTTAAATAACGCGCTCTTTAGTGGGCAATTGCACGTACACTTGCGTCGGCAACCCCACATCAACGCACCTGAAGGGGACCTTAAACTGAAAAATTTCGAACCTAGCAAAACACTAAACCTAAAGTCTGACCAAAAAATGTAGGGAGCGAAATAGTTATGTTTATACTGAATTACCGGTACATTTTTGCTGCAGCAATTTATATATTTTCTGAACCGTCATGGCATGAGCTTTATTTTGGTTGAAAAAGAAATTTGAAAAAATTAAAATTCATCAAAAGAAGCCGATTTTTTAAGTTTTGAAAGATCAGTAGACGCCAGGAACTAGCCGTTTGAGGGAAAATTTGCCCATGTCTCAAACATATTGTATCCCAAATAAGCTAATTTCGTCAAGAATTGCGATAGTTATTCAATTATTTCGATTTTCAAAATGCTTTGATCTTTGCCGCTTTTACCCGCTTTGCTATTACTCGCGACTCACTTAATGGGAAAATTTTTCAATTGGATTTTCAGGACCGCTTATGTGTTAGTTTTCATGAAATCTATGTGGTTTTCAAAATGTGAAAATCAATTGTCAAAAAATACTACCCTTTGACCCGAAATTTCGGCAATGCGAATCCAGCAAAAGTTAGTAACAATAGCATAAGCATAAAGTTTAATTAAAGACGACAAAGCAGTCCTGAAAATCCAATTGAAAAATTTTTCCATTAAGTCGCGAGTAATCGCCAGTCAAACATGGAAAAGCGGCAAAGATCAAGGGATTTTGGAAACTAAAAAATTGAATAACTACCACAATTTTTGACGAAATTCGCTTATATTTGGGACATGGGCTAATGTTCCACCAAACGGCTAGTTCCCGGCATCTACTGATCTTTCAGAACTTAAGAAATCGGCTTCTTTTGATGAATTTTACTTTTTTCAAATTTCTTTTTCAACCAAAATAAAGTTCATGCCATGACGGTTCAGAATATATATATATATATATACGTATATATATATATATATATATATATATATATATATATATATATATATCAGGAGCGCAGCCAGGGGGCATGCGGGGCATGCGGCCGCATGCCCCGTCAGGATTCGGAGGTAAAAAATTATTTTCTACAAAACAGAGCAAGAAGAAAAACAATAATTTTGCGTCGTCGGTGCTAATTAAATTTAAATTAAAACTGCATAGTCAAAATCAAAGTTGAGAAAAGTAGGCAAAATCTAGGTTGCGCATACGTTTTAACTAATTCCTCCATAACGAAGAGCGTTTTCATAATAATTAAAAAGGGTCTTCAACTATTTGATAGCGGTATCGAACGATGTAACCGATGACTCACGAAAAAATTTACTTCAGTCTGCGAAAAATCTGAAAAATTGCACTTCTTCAAGAATCCGTTAAAAACGTTTCTCAAATCAAAAGTAGTTTCATTGTATTAATTAACAAGGATAAAAATGCTCCGATGGAGCATGAAAAATGCAATATGGGTGACATTAGGTTTTAAGCGGACATAGGACTAGGTTTTAAAACGTTAATATGGGAGGAGCAGGTTTTTAAATGACAGGAGGACTGGGTTAAAAGCGCACTAATATGGACCAGCTTCGCTGAACAACCCATATTCGCGAAAACTTCCCAGACTGTTGCTATCGGCAGTTCTTCGGAAAATTTAGCAATTTGTCAGCATGACTCTGCAAGTGCTCATATATAATTTATATTGCATTTTTCATGCTCCATCGGAGCATTTTTATTCTTGTCTTATTTCATTTTTAAGGTTCCCAGTAAACCTCAAGTAAAAATGTCAAAGTTTCATAAAATAAACTAAAATTCCGCCACTCATTATTTGTCAACAGAAAGTATAGCCATGGGGGGGAACCCACCCCCTTTTGGGGGGGGGAACCCACCCCCTTTTGGGGGGGGGAACCCACCCGCCTCCTGGACCAAGGGTTGGAGCTATGAGCTCCAAAGCATAGCAGCAGAAAGCGCGACTCTTTCTTACCTACGTGTGCGAAGATCAAGTAATTTGGTTCACTCCTGCTCATTTTATGACATTTTGAAAATGACACCTACTTTTTGGTCCAACCAAGCCAAAATTTTGCAAAAGTTTGGACCGATGTAACTTTTGACTGGGTTGGGCTAGAAAAGTTTTGCAAATATCTGCAATGATGGCAAGTCTTCCTCTTTGCACACAGCCAGAATTAGGTCGATCCGATGCACCGTTGGTCTGGCACATTGCCAAATGTGGCGGGGAAAAACCCACTTTGGGGAAAAACCCACCCAATTTTTTTGAAAAATTTTTTAACAACCGAACAGGGAAACAAGTCGGCACTATAGCACGGTACCATCGAGGACGCTGCATCATCCTATGGTGTCAGATTTGGCTAATTTTGCTAGCTAGCTAGGGGCCAAAAATCCTGAAAGTGCCATTTCGGTATTGGAGGACCCAGGACAGGTCCAATTGTGGATTTTAACAGCCAATTGAACGTAAAAAACCATTCTCTACTCGATAGACTAACGAGTTTTATCAAATTACATCGTTTTTAGCATATTTCAAAAATTACCCTATGTTTATGTGTTAAAGTTTATGAAACCTGTCCGTTTGATGCTGCATTTTCAATGGCATATGAAAACTCAAAAAGGTACCTAGATCGGGTTTTTTGATTTATACTAGCTAAAAAAGAGTTGAATTTTACACTGGAAGTGTCAGAATAGCGCTACGACAATTTTTGAGACCTGTGAGGGGTGGGTTTTCCCCCATTGGGGTTTTTCCCCCCCCGCTACTTTTTGCATTATACCAGCCTAACGGTACAACCTAGAGAAGTGCAAATGGGCTTAAAAGAAAGATCAAAGTACGCCAAGTACGGTCGATGGTATATAAAGTTCTCATCTAATCCTTATATAATAATAAAAAAGTTCCAGCCAAAATCCGAAAATGTGGGTTTTTCCCCCCATGGCTATACAGAGCAAAGAAGCTTGAAAAGTTCCAATTTCTTCCTTTTTCTCTCTTTCCACAGAATTCCAACATCCAATACCCATGGATGCAAGCTTAGTACCCAGTTTTAGTCGCTGTACTTATTATTTTTACGTATGTCGTCAGTTATAGACCGTGCTGTACTTCAGCAGCACTCTGCTGCAGACAACCAGATGCAAACTATACTGCCAATGATGGAAACTCATATACGACACGATTTACAATGCTCTGCCGCACTTGTATGCAAAATTTCGGACGATTGAAACTTACCTGTAGCTAGTTATAGGCCGTGCTGTACTTCAGCAGCACTCTACGGCAGCGCAACCAGATGCAACTATAGTGTCAATGCAGCTACGTTAATTTGTCATGTCCTGAGCTACGTATATACACAACCAATTTAATATGTTTTACCGTTTACCGTAAGCCTAAAGCCAGCGTTCTGTGGTTGCTGCATAACAGTGCAGCACGATAGCAGCACCGCACCGCGCTGCGACCATGCTCATCGTGTTCAGCGACCCCGATAACCCTTACATGCGTCCCACCAGATGGCCCAAAACAGCATATTTAGGCCTATTTTTAACCATTTCCTGTACAGTTGGGACTTGAAAATTTTTCCAAAATTTCGATCCGCCTGAACGATCCTGGCCAGATATCGAAAATCGCCCTCGCTATTCCATGGTACCCAACCCAAAGTTTCTTATGCAACAATCCGCTTGTCTCTAGCTGGTTCCCTGTGCCCTGCAACTCTGACACAAAATTGGCCTTCTTGGCCAAATAGTGATTAAGCCAGCTGTGGCCGGCGGCCAGGTGGCATGCCGGGCCGGGCAGCGAAAAACTATCAAAAAAGTTCACTTTCGGGATATATACGTTCAGAAAAACCAAACTTCGCCTGCTGAAAATGCCCAGATCGTTCTACCATTAAGTCAGAAAATTGCACTTTTCCGAGCGTGACTTACACGGAAAAAACAAGCGGACCTACAACTTGTCCGGAAGCGAAAATTTTCAAAGTTGGAAATTTTGACCAAAACTTTTTTGCGACTTGTAGTACTCGTCGTGCAGATTCCAACGATACCAAATTTGTCTAGTTTCGTTGAGTATCTAGCTGGCACGGTGCTCAAACGGGTCTCTAAGGGCCGCGCAGCGCCTTTTACACCCATATCAGGGTTTTTTTGAAAATCGGACCTGCGTAAATTTTGCGTATTTTTGTTTTCGAGTGCGTATTTTTAATTTCGACTGCGTAAAATTACAAAAATCGCTTCTCAACGTTATAAAAGCTATAAACACATTTAGCGTCGAATTAATGCTGTTTTTAAGAGTTTTAAGCGTTAGGAATCTTATCTTCGCTTGAGTTTAAATTGCGTGCTCTCTCTGTGGTGTAAGAGTATGAATGAATAGGTGACGAAAAATATATAGATACGCAGGGGGTCTGGGGGGCGCAGCCCCCCAGAAGTTGAAGAAAATTTTAAATTTCGGAGTAAATTTGCTCTTAAAACTTTGACTTCTTTGCCTTGAACAGTTTAATATTTAAGCCAATATTTGGTTAGACAAATAGAGTTACTGTTCCCTTGATTGAACACAATTTATATACTATATCAAATCAAACATAGAAAGAAAATCATCGCATGGTACAACGTGGGCTTAGGCAGAAAGTATAATCAACGGTAGACGGAAGGAGAATCGAAGAGATATGCGGGGGTCTGGGGGGCTTCCGCCCCCCAGAAGAAGCCAGAGCCAAAACCACGGTAAATTGTCTCAAGAAATTAATTTAGAGCACTCCAGAAATTCGTACTACCGAATTTTTCGGCTGCGTATTTTGGTGCGTATTTTTGTTTTTGACTGCGTATTTTTAAGCTCGACTGCGTAAATACGCACAGGGCTGCCGCGGTTCCTTTTTTCCTTTATTTTCCTTTTTTTCGAGGTCGTCCTTTTTTCCTTTTTTCTGCAAAAATTCCTTTTATTTCCTTTCTTTCAATAATTTTCTGAAAATCGACAAAGATGTGCCTAAAATTTAGTCTTACGGTGGTAATTTCCAAAAATTTTCCGGCTTCGCCGGAATATTGTTTAACTTTATTTTTCAGTTTTATTATGGAATAGCTAGATCTACATATTTTTTTACTTAATATGACTTAATAGCATAACCTACAAGTACGAATTTAGAATTATAGAAATTGTTAGACTTATTTTTTGTTTGCTTAAAGACAAGAGTTAAAAATTAATTTGTACTTTATAGAATGTTTATATAATCTGGAGAAACATTAAACGTACGTATATATTTTGTAATGTGTGCATAGATTGCTGGAGAGTTTTTCAGCAAATGCACTATTTGGGGTATTTGCAGAATGCACTAAATACGTATGGCAAAATGCGTAGATGTCACAGTCACCTTTTCCAAAAAGTTTCTAGAAGTAAAGATTGCAGTTGAAGGCATCGGCGCACCCAGGGGAGGGGTTTTTTTGGAGGTTCCGAGGCCTCTCACCAGACGGAATTTTTGGAGAGAAGGCAAAAAGCGATCCATTTTCAAAGTATACAATAACAAATAAAAGTTTTGTTCCTGCGTCGCCTCTATTTAAAGTTTTAAAAATTTCTTAAAACTCTCAAACTATGCATATAAACAGCTGAAAAATTTTCTAGTGGGGGCCCGACACCCCAAAGGGAGGGGCCCAAATCGCAATGGGGGCGGGGCCCTGGCCCCCCCCCTTGCGCCACCACTGAACGCGTCCGTTTTTGCATTTTAAATAGCGTTTTGCTTAAATTCTGTTTGCTTTGAAACGTATCTAATGCCTCAAACCTTGTGTGGCTGTTCAAAATGGAAAAATTTAATTTTTTGCTCAGTAATGTTATTAATTTATCTCTTAAACTTCCTTTTACTTCCTATTTTTTGTCGGACAAATTCCTTTTTTTTCCTTTTTTTCGGGTGCAAAATTCCTTTTTTATTTCCTTTTTTCTGAGAAAGGTCGCGCGGCAGCCCTTTACGCAGTATTTTACGCAAAAAAACCGTGACCCATATTATAGTGGAGCGCTCTCGCGCTCCCCTATAAAAAGGGAAAATGTTAAGGTGCTGGTATTGCTTTATGTAAATTGATCTTGATAGCCCTCCAATTATTTTTGGAACATCCCCCATTTCCCCCTTGTAGGGGAGGCGAGCTTCCCAGTTTCAAAGTCCTAAAAAAGATCCGAAGAGAGCTCAATTTGTTATTATCTCCCCCAAAAATCCAGAGGGGTCGGGCGGAAAGAGGATGTTCCTGGCCCCCTCCTGGGTATTCTCCAGGCCAAAAAAGTGGGGGGGAGCTCCCCCCCACGTGTGGGGGGAATAACATGGGCTAAAAATGCTAAAAAATACCGTAAAAATAACGTGTTTTCTACATATATATGCATACTGCTACAACTAAGCTCAAAAGTGCTCAAAAATCAAGTTTTAGTATATACCAAAATAGACGATTTTTGACCAAAAAATGCCGACAAAGCCAGAAAAATTTTGAACATTTTGACCAAAAATCCTTCAAATTTGGCATTTTCTGGGCACCATATAAAGAGTGGGGGAAGCCCAAAAAAGGGGGGGGCGCCCCCACCCCACCCCCTCTAAAGAAATCCCAGCCCCCCCCCCCCCCCTGGATACGCCCATGTCCCCATGCCCCGTCACAAAGTCCTGGCTGCGCCACTGATATATATATATATACATATATATATATATATATATATATATATATATATATATATATATATATGTATGTATGTATGTATATATACATATTTACATACGTGCTCCAGCAAAAATGTATATACAGCTAATTCAGTATAAACATAACTATTTCGCTCAGACTTTAGGTTTAGTGTTTTGAAATAAAAAAGTTCATCAACCAAAATAAAGTTCATGCCATGACAGTTCAGAATATATATATATATATATATATATATATATATATATATATATATATATATATATATATATATATATGTATATATATGTATGTATGTATGTGTAGCAGACCGAACTCAACATGCAGCTTGTCTAGAAGCAAGCTTTATTTCAACTGCCTAGGCTAGCAAAACTAATGCACACAACTACATAAGATCCAAAAGTCAAAGCCAAAACTGCTAGCAAGCTCTGCTTGCTAGCCACAACAAAACAGGGCTTGGAACTCGAGTTCTACTCAAGGCCAAGCCTAAACAAAACTATAAAAACATAAGAATAAAAAGATCTACCGAAGTTCCTTTAGCTAGGAATAGCTAGGTTTCCTTTTTAGGTGCCACATATGTATATATACATATATACATACGTGCTCCAGCAAAAACGTACAGCTAATTCAGTATAAACATTCGCTCTCTACATTTTTTGGTCAGACTTTACTTATAACTTCACTGTTTACTATTACTGCATTTTTGGCAACTTTAGAGTTTGACCATTTCAGGCTTAATACTTGTAGGTCCTTTTCCTCCCACTAACGGAACCCTCTCCCACAAGAAAACCCCAGCAATATGAGCAAATTCACTACTGATAAAAGTAGGAAAGCGTAAATAAAATTAGGAACGCACATTCGTAGATGAAAAACAAGAAAATACCATCAGGAGAATTGCTATCCTGTGAAAGAGTCATCTCGTGTCTGACAGAATGTGAAGGTGGATAGGCCTCAGAATTAGATCTTGACTTCCCGGTGCCCGTTCCGTTTCTGGAAAGTTCCGATTCTCCTGATGAGACATCACCATTGGCCAATCTATGAGGAGAGGGGGCGCGCGGAGAATTACCGCCCTGAATGGGAATGGGGAGCTGACTTGCACGAGGGGAACTGTTACTGACAGAAATGATCGAATCCTGGTGTGGAGGCTGACGATTTGCAGCTGCAGAGGCACCACTGCCACTGGTGCTACGATGATCACGGACACGAAGTTCCTGTTTCAAATCTAGGGCAAACGAAACAATTCTGCCAATTAAAACTACAAAACAATTATATAATCACAAGAAAGTCCAATTCCGTAAGGTCAAGCAGAGTGTCCCATGCAACCCCGTGTAAAAATAGTTTGTCTAAATTCAGGGAAGCAACAGCTGAAAAAGCATTTCTTCCAATTTTTTCCAGTGCACTTCGAAGAGCTTTCCTGGTTCTGCCGAGTGTCACAAGCACCAGCTGACTGGCTTGGCTTACATATTAATTACTTGAGGGGGCCCAATCGGCGACCTCCTGTCAGGGTTGGGCGAGACCAAGATTTCACCGAGACAGAGAACGAGACCGAGACAAAGCTAAGCTACCGAGACCGAGACCAAGACTGGCCAAGTCTCGGCTTTTGGGAGAGACCGAGACAGAGACTAGCAATTTTTAGCCTAAACTTAATTTCTTCCAGTTTTTGAGGCTTAGGCCCAGTATTAGGGACTGTAACATATAAACATTCAGTATCCGCAACTCGTCAACTAATTTTCTTCACATCGTTTTAAAATTTTCACTGAAATTTAATGTTTTTAAAAAATTTCCGGTCTCGCTCCGAGACCGAGACTTTTGGATGAGCGAGACCGAGACTGGCTAAGTCTCGACTTTTGGGCGAGATCGAGACTCCCAACGCTGCCTCCTGGGCGACCTTCCGCCCACATCGCAAAAATTGCCAAATTCTACCATTTTACCAGAAATGTAAAAATTAACCATTTTTAGCAATTTTTTAGTATTTTTACGCATAAAACATAAAAATTGGCAAGAAACATTAAAAATACAAGCCCCCAAATTTGGGTAAGCCACCAATAATTTTTTCAGTAAACAAAGTGTCATTATTGTGACTATCCATTGAGGAGTGAGGACATCTTTACGCTCATGTTTTTGCAAACACAAATCCATACGTAGCATATCGCTCGCTCATTAGTCGGTATGAAAAAGTAAGACCGTAACCACAACAGTTACTGCTTAAGACTTCAGCAATTCTAAGGCTCCTGATCCTGGCTTATATATCCCTAGCGGGGGTGGGGGAGCCGCCCTCCATTCGGCGTCCTCCCCCCCCCCCGAATTCGAGGAGCTCCCTCATAACCCAAACAATTGCCAAATTTTACCCTTTTTACCCTAAATTTTCAGTAATTTTTCCGGCATCGCCGGATTTCTACCTAAATTTTTAATATTTTAGCTTAAAAACACCTAAAATCATTTTTTAGCGATTTTTAGCAGTTTATACACAAAAACCCATAAAAATTCGAAAATTTTTTATAAATATCCCCATTTTGGGTGAGCCCACCCCATCATGGGGCCACCCATGAAGCCCCCCCATAAAAAATTGTCAAGGAATAAGCCAGTGATCTAGCAAATAAAAACTATAAAAACAAAAGAGGTAGTTAGATAACTAAACTGTACATAACTGTACATAAACACCCTGGCGAGGCAACAGTATTACTTTTCCCACCATGATCCTTGTTTGAGTAGAATAGTTACATACCTCAACAATATTTTACTCAACGTAAGACTTGAAAAATAACAAAAACACAAAAATAAAAAATACCTGTGGTTTCTTCCTTGAGTCTTTGGACAGTGACAATTAAAGCCTCCTTCTCATCCAGCTCCGATTCCAGGAATGCATTGCGTTCAATGGCCTAGACAAATAAAATGTATGATAGTACTAACTGCTGAGTGGATGCTAACGGCTAAAAGAAGCAAAGGACAGACAAAAGTATCAAAAATTGCTTTCACAAGAAGTAAGTGAGAAAAGCAAGAGGCTGAAATTGCGAAAAGTGCCCAAAATTATTTCATGACAAAGCATTACAAAAATATTCTGTCTTCAACCGCATTTGAATTTTTACTAGAACAAAACTTTGCCAAAACTTATACTCTAGACGGAGAAAGCCTATTTCGTTCAATCGCTAAAATAGAGGAAGCCTCCAAGGAGTATACAAAATACATTGATTGCTGGGAGGAGTACCAAATTATCGTACACGAGGGTCAGTGTCATAATGAGCTCTCGTTCACTTGGGGGCTCCAAAATTAAAACTAAAAGATACCCATAACCCCGCAACGAAAATACCAGTAAATCGAACTATCAACAGCGTGTTCTAACCTTCTACGAGTGCTTTTGTACGTTAGCCCAGCAACAAAGAAACGATCGAACAGTTGCAACAAATGCTCCAGAACAGTGGAAAGAATAAGCAAAGATTAAGAACTCTATCTTACCTCATTCATTCGTTTTTCGAAATCTTCTAGGGAACAGACTAAAGCTCTAAAATTAAGAAAATCCGTGCAATCCTACTCAAGATAAACACCTCTGAATGGAAAGCAAACCTCACCCTGGAAGGACTACAAAAGCAAATTAAGGGGGGGGGGGGGTCGCCAGGTACCAAATTTTATAGTCACCGATTTCGCTCATTTTTGGGTATAATATACCCCCATATGTGCCCAAAACAAGACAAATTTTTAGAGTCCAAGGTCAATTCAGTCTAGAGATATTGCAGTTCTGTACAATTTAGTATTTACGTTAGTATGCTTCGCTGAGGGCTTCGAAGTCGTGTACAAGTGGGATGACAAGAGACTGTGGCATGACAAATACATCAATTTAAAGCCTTTACCTGTAGGTGTTTATTACCGCATAAATTACAGTGGCAAGCTAAGCAACGAGCGAGAAACGGCAATTGGATGATTTGGTAAAGTTTATTTCGACTGTCATTTTGCTTCAAACTTTAACTCGCTCTAACTTTCTCATACTGCTTTATAGAGACTTGGTGCAAGAAGATAAAATGTTCAGGACATCGAGAGCATCAATTTGATATAAAATATGGCTAGTCAGAGGGGGGAAAAAGCATCACCGGCAAAGTGGGGGAAAAAAACAACGGCTCACCCTGCTCGACTGGTATAAGATAGAGATACAAAATCTAGTGCAAATGAAAGTTCAAGTCTTGTACTTTAAGATCATAATACAAATAACCGTTCCTGTCGATTGAGCCCTCGTGTGGCATGGGTCCGAAGTTGACACCCAAAAATTGTCCAAAAACCTAAGGATTTTTCAAATTTTCTAAGATTATGCCAACTTACTGGTAATAGTTACAGGAGTCATTTTGTGCATGAAGGGGTTTGTGGATGTGCTCTATAACGTGGGCTAGTCGGAGTTTCGCTAGGTCACACGGTTGAGAAATAGTGACCATCTATTTTTCCCCCACACTTTTTGCACCAGAGGGGGGAAAAACAACGGTGTGTTTTTTTGCCGGCAGTTTCATTTTTTTGATTTAAGCAAAAATAACGACTAATTGTTTACTCATTTGAACTGTTATACCCCCCAATTGACCTTCCGCTGCCGAAAAGAGCCATATGACCTGCCCCTGTGGAGGAATGCTGGCAAATATTCCCAGGGGGGTAAATCATGCAGATAACAAGAAAATTAGGGTCCATAAACAATATTTTTGTGATATTATGAACTGTGGACATTCCAGAGAGTTTCACAAGTGTGGATATGCAAAAGACTCCACCCGAGATGGATGACCCCCTGAACACTTTTGTGCGATGTTGCCACCCATCATAAATAAAACACTCAATTTCTTGCGAGTTAATATTGCAAAATGGTGTATTTTATCATTGCAAGTTAACACAAAAGGCGATTAACTTATAAATTACCGGAAAAAATAAGATTTTGTAGACCAAAAATCTTAATTTCCTAGCAATGTTGGCTCATTACTAAGTTTGGCATTTACGATGGATAATACTAAGCCTGGCTGTCGGCAACGAGTTTTTAGAAGTAGATATTGCGTTTTGTGCCTTTAAATGCCATTTATCTCCTGCTATGGTGGTAAAGGAACGAAATTTGGTGCCATCTTTTTTTTCCCCACCCCCATCTTTTTTTCCCCCACTTGTGGGGGAAAAAGATGGTCTATATTGAGGCTAGCCTACTAGAAGTACAACCGAATGCTGATTTTACTGGTGGTATAGAAAGTACAGGCCAAGCCCTACATGCTGGTATATAAAGCGTCTGGCTAGCTACAGTCTGTAGCGAGTAATAACCTTATTTCGAAAATCGTTGTTTTCCCCCCTCTGACTATATTTGAAAAAGTTGAAAATTTGACAATTTTTGCTCATAGGCGTCCGCCATGCTATCGTAGTATATATATGTCACCAGAGGAAAACATAGGCCATTGGCATGAAACTTCACACAAGCGTAGGTTATATCCCAGTCTATTAGCATGCCAAATTTTATTGAGATATCTTAAGATTTGACTGACTTTATGAAGCAGCAAACATGAAATTTTCGAAAAATGACGATTTCTGAGGAAAAATGGAATTTCTGCTACCAAAACTGCGAGCTACTGAAAGGCCAAATAGGAACTGATTATATGCAAAATAAAGCTCTAACAATATACTGTGCTAATATCTAAACGCTAAGTTTCTACACCAAAGGGTTAGTTCAGGACAAAACAAAACGTCCACTGACCTACACATTTGTAGAGCGATTTTGAGCAAAAATCGGCTTCTCCGGACTTTGAAAATTCGTATAAAATCAGCGACCCGACGGAAAATATAGATATTAGCACTTTACCTAGCCCAAATTAGGTTTACAGCGAGTGGTAGCCGATTTGCTCTTAAACAGCGCTCAAACTTTTGGTAGCAGAAAAATTTTCCTAACTTTTTCATTTTCCTATGTTTAACACATGTCGGGGTCACCTTTGGAGTGCTATTGTGAATGATAGGAAAAGTTTTGCAACAAACGCAATTGTCTTGTTTTGCGGACCCATGGGGACTACAAAATATGTGAAAATGAGAAAAATCGGAGATGGTCGAGGTAGAAAAATCGCGACCCCCCCTTAAGCAGGAAAATATTGCTCCTTGTAGTAGCATATGAAATGCAATATGAAAAAAGCGGCACTTCTGCTTGTGGCCAAACTAAGGCAGAAATACTCTGTACACAATTTACGTGAAAAATTGGGGTGCATTTGAGCACATTTCTGACTGATCTGCATCAAAACTCTAAAGAATAGAAACTTATTATTAAATTTTCGAAGTGGAACTAGTGTTCGCCAACTCTTATTTTAACGAAAAGAAACTTAGAGCAAAAATTTCAAAGAAATGAGCTTACAGAAGTTTCAAAATATTTTTAGAAAAATTCACAACTTTTTATTATTGTCTGAAATATATATTCGGATAATGGGACTTTTCCCCTATCACCCAGCAGTTGACCAATCTAGCTAAAAGCAAGTACGTATCTAGGCACAAGAAAAATGTTCCGATGGAGCATGAAAAATGCAGTATGGGTGACATTAGGTTCTGGCTTTTTCCTACAGGGGGAGGGGGGCCCCCCCAGAAATCCGTTCCCCCCCGACTTGGGTCCCCCCCAGGATTCGGGCCATCCCGCCCAGAACCCTTCCTACCATAAAGTGCCCGGAAAAATAGGGTTTTTAGGGCAAGTTTTGAAAATTTAAATGTAAAATTTTAAATTTAAGTTAAAAATAGTGAATTTTTAGCTCAGCAGCAAAAAATAGCTATTTTTAGACATTTTTAAAAATTTTCCTCCCCCCTCGCCCGCCCCCCCCCCAGAAATCCGAGCCCCCTCCCCCAGACCTGGGTGGGGACCCCCCAGACGTCCCCCCCAGAAATTTTTGCCTAGGAAAAAGCCAGAGGTTGTATATAAATGGACAGAGGGCTAGGTTTTAAAAAGTTAATATGGGAGGGACAGGTTGTAAATCACACAAAGGACTAGGTTAAAAGCGTACTAATATGACCAGCTTCGCTGAACAACCCACATTCGCGATCACTCATGCTCCTGAAACTTATACGGCACGATTTCCAATGCTCTTCTGCGGTTATAAGCAAAATTTCAGAAGATTGCATTTTGTTGGCGTGTTGCTAGTTTATAGGCCGTGCTGTACTTCAGAAGAACTCTCCTGCAGCGCAACCAGACGCAAACTTTATTGCCAATGAAGGAAACTTATACGGCACGATTTCTTTTGCTGTTTTGCAAATGCTTGCATTTTTCTGTGGAGCTGGGACTTAGAAATTTTTCCGAAAACGACCATCTGGACCGACCAACTTTGGGCCGGCCGCGTGAACGGTCCAGGACCTAAATCAAAAATCGGCCAACGTTACGCACTAGTATTCCCCGTACTTCTTCATGCAACAAACCGCTTGTCTCTAAGTGCTTTCTAGAGCTCTGTAGGCGTGACCAGAATGGCCATTTTTGGCCAAAAACGCTGTTAGGCCACATTTAGCCGGCCGCACAGGTGGCATGCCGGGACGGACAGCAAAAAATAAAGCGCGGAGCACATTGGATATCGAAAATCCCGGCCAGATATCGAAAATCGACTTTGCTATTTCATGGTACCCAACCCAAGGTTTCTTATGCAACAATCCGCTTGTCTCTAGCTTGCTCCCAGTGCCCGGCAGCTCTGGCACAGAATTGGCATTTTTGGCCAAAATAGCCGTACCTTTGGCCGACGGCCAGGTGGCATGCCGGGCCGAGCAGCGAAATACTATCAAAAAGGTTCACTTTCGGGGTATAAACGTTTAGAAAATAGTTATACGTAGAAAAGCCAAACGTCATCTGCTGAAAATGCCCAGATCGTTCTTTCATTAAGTCAGAAAATTGCACCATTCCGAACGTGACTTGCACGGTAAAAGACAACAACAAACAACAACAAAGACATTTATTTGGCCAAGTCATATACGCAATAAACACGAAAAAAAAACCAAATTTCAGTGGCCAAAATGGCTACACACAATATGCTGCATGCACCAATGATAATGACAATTCTACGCACTGACGACAACAACACAGTTAACAATAACACACATAAAGATCAACAATATATACATAGCTTGTGCGATGCCGTTATGTCTTAGTCTTACACAACATTAATCAAAATCATATCGCAGATATCTACTAAAATCCATTTTGTTTAGCAATTTTTTGAACATGGAGATATTTGGGGCAGAAACAATGTCGATATCTAATTTATTCCAAACCGGAATTACTCTATTTGCAAAGGAATATTTTCTACAATCTAATCGAGACTTAGAACTTTGCAATTTTAGTACATGTCCTCTGGTACCCGAAGCTCTGGCATAAGTAAAGAAATCTGCAGAGTTGACATCGTCCACCTGATAGACTATTTTATACGTTTGACACAGATCAGTCTTCAGCCTTCGGCACTCTAATGACTCAAGTCCAGCTGCTTTTAATCTTTCCCGGTAAGAAAGATCACTAATCTCGGGTATTCGCTTGGTGAATCTTCGCTGTACTTTCTCTAGCTTGCTTATGTCTTTCTTCAAATGAGGTGACCAAACGCAAGAGTTGTATTCTAAGATGGGCCTCACATAACTTATAAACATTGCAACTAAAAATCTGAGATCACGGCAGCAGAAAGACTTAAAAATCAGAGCTGTTTTTTGATAAGCTTTCGCACATATTTTATCACAGTGAGTGGAGAATTTCAGGTCGCTCGTTATATAAACCCCTAAGTCTTTCACTACATCAACCCTAGGAACAGAACACTCATTTATCAGCAAGTCATCCACAAAGTACGGAGTACCAATTTCGAGAAGTAAGTTTTTATGGGAGGCTATGGTAAGTTGATTTTCAGATGCCCAGTTAAAAACGTTACTACAGTCACTCCTAAAAGACTCAAATTCGGTTATAGATGCACTTGAAAAGTACAGTTTTGTGTCGTCAGCGAAAATTTTTACCTGCGAACTAGTGGGAACATCAGGAAGATCATTTATATATACCAGAAAAAGGAGAGGCCCGAGAACACTGCCTTGTGGAACTCCACTCACAACGTTTACACAATCTGACATAACACCATTTACTCTAACATACTGAGATCTTCCACTTAAAAATGCGTGCAACCACATCAACGCCGCCCCACTTATGCCATAAGCATCAAGTTTACTGATTAGTTTACTATGCGGAACAGAGTCGAAGGCCTTACTTATGTCCAAATAAAGAACTTTGAGCCCCCTCCCCTTGTCCCGCATTTCAGTCCATGAATTAACACATTCAAGTAACTGGGTTTGGGTAGAACGGTGGGACATGAAACCATGTTGCTCCTTCGTAATGAGTTTATTTTTGAGGAGGTGATCAAGTAAAAACCGTTTTAACACTTTTTCCATAATTTTTGAACATATACAGGTCAAAGATACAGGCCTGTAGTTTTCAGGCACTGATCGAGCACCTTTTCCTTTATAGATGGGGATTACGTGAGCAACCAACCACTCCTGTGGTAGAATTCCTTCATCAAAAGACTGTTGAAAAATCACCTGCAGAGGTCGAGCCAGTTGCTGTTTACAAGCTTTCAAAAATTTTGCCGGAATATTGTCCGGTCCCGCAGCAGAAGCAGGTTTTAGAGACCCAATTGCTTCCTCTATAGCCTTTGCTGTAAAAAGAACATTTTCAAACGTGGTTTCAAAATCTCGATCTGCTAAAGTTACAGCCCTCCCATTGTCCCGTACAAATACAGACTCGAATTGGGAATTCAAAGCATTGGCTTTTTCATAATCATTGACAGCAACGCTGTCCCCAGCACACAACGTGGCAACACTGTCAGTACACCTTAACTGTCGTTTGACGTAAGCAAAGAAAGCGCGATTTGAAGGTTTCTGGACGAATTTGAGTTCATTGTTAAAGTGGAACCTCTGAATTTCAATATCGCACTGTTTTGATATTTGTTGAAAAGCTAATTTATTTTCATTACTGGGGACACGACTATGTTTTTTATATAATCGTCTTTTACGAAAAAGTTTGTCTTTTCCTGTCAAAGTTTGGTTTAATAGCAACATATATATAATATATGTGTGTGAATATATTTTTGTGGTACAGATAAATGTCCTAAAAAGGCATTTTCATGCAGCTATAAGTTGCTGCAATGTTTTTGTGGCGGTGAATTCTAAAGAAAAATCATAAAAAGCATCTAGGCTAGTTGATTTCAGTTATTTTTCCTAAAAAAGGTTGTTTTTTCAATGTGCTTCTGCGCTGAACTTCGCATTCCAGATTTCTGTTTCACTGATGAATGCGTCTCCTGCATTTTCATTCATTCAGCTTTTTTCCTATTTTCTAGTCTACAGTTTTTTGAATGATTCAAAAACATGACTGCCTGTGTTGGAAGTACGTGCGTATGAGTGAATGAAAGAATAAGAAAGGGATAAAAATGACTGTAAAAATGCATGACCCTGGTAACGAAAAAACTGTTCTTTTTTCTTTTCTGGCGCAGTTGAGACTTGAGAAAATGCGCGATTTTTTTTGCAAAAAATTGTGAATTTTGGCGGATTATTATGCAGATAAATCAAAAACGGTAGACTTTTTATTCTTGTTGGTGGACAAAAATGTCTGACCAAAAGATTAGAACGTGGTGGAAAGCGAACCGAGGATTTCTGGATTAAACATTGGATTCAAAATTGGTTTAGTTTTAAAACTTCAATTTTTAATTTGAAGATTTGAACTTGGATTACTAATCTATCTATATGTATAGATGTGTAGATAGACGTATAGACGTATAGATAGAGCATAACATACCTAATAGCCAGTTGCTTAGTTTGCTGCGGTTGTTAGTTCTGTATATATAAATTAAGTTTGGGTTGTTTTGAAAGTATTTATTGTTTCAGCAAAACCATTTCGTCTGAGACAAGCTGGTTTGTTTGGTTAAAGTTTGTAATTATATTTGATTCCACTTAAATTTAGTAATCTTATCTTTCACTTTACGTACGTGATAGTGATTTTATTTCATTTCAAATTTCATTTTTGAGACGGCGTAGCTTGGGTTTTGGACTTTTTGAAATTTCAATTTTGACATTTTGCTTGAGTCATACTTTCTTGTGTATGCACTCACTTTTGCATTTCGTTTTATTGGACTCCTGACAATTAACCAAGTGTGCAAAAGCCAGCAGTCGTACGTACTGAATTAATGGACTTAACATTAAAGTTACCACTAAAAACGTCTCATTTGAAATAGAGTGAAGATTTCTGTTTTGATGAAAAATTGACTCATTTCAGCAAATCTTGGTGGGTGGGATCAACAGATTCTTGAACGTGTATGATTTTATACATTTAAGTTTATGTTAAAATTTGACGGGTGGAGTGGATTTGGGGCGGGGGAGGCCCAAAGAGAAAAAGATGAAGGAAAGAGGGGAAGGCAGGTGGGGTAACCAGGGGGGGATTTTATGCGGATGAAAAGCCAAGTTAACATTAATTTCCGATTAAATGATACGTAAGTGTAGCATACGTACGTACGTATACGCAGAAGCTATCTTTGGATTGATTACTTGTATACTAAAATATGTTTATGATTATAAAATTAATGATTTAATGGTTGAGTGGAGTTGATGCTAATTTCTGGGGGCCGGAAACAGATTGACACACTCTTTCTATGTGGAGGATTGTATATATATATATACGTACGTATATGTATAGATATCCTTTTATTTTAATTTTTATTTTAATGATTGTCTAATATAGGAACCGTTTCTGTTGAAAAATCTAAACTGACTTCAAGTTGGATTAATATAAATACAATGGATATATATATAATTGACTAATTTTAGTGAAAACGTGTCGTTTGTCCGTTTGTTTTCCACTTTTTCAATTACCTCAATCTGCAACATTTTGCTAAACAGAAAACTTGAATTTTGGTATATTTAGGCGTATATAGGTTAGGTTGGACTTTGGATGGGTCATTGGAGGTTACTCCTGGCTATACGCAGTCTGTCGATCTAATACAAAAACTTTATTTGTATATAATTTATATTACATATAAATAATGTGTGTGTATATATATACTAATTTATTTATTCCAGGCAACATACAGGTGTCCTTATTTTGTAATGAGTATATATCTATGTCATTTGATTGGCATTTGATTATATAGTGTCAATTAACCGGGCTGGTGTTTGGCAGATGTCCAGTCTTAAGTGGAGGGAGAGGCATTTCTTCTTTCCCTTTCCTTTTTCTTTTCCCTTTCCCTTTTCTGGTGTACAGTGAAGTGGGCGACCTTCTTCATTTGCTCGCTTTCCGACTCCGCCTCAAGTGACCTTCAACAGTCAATTGATCTCTCTATTAACACCATTCTTTTCATCTTCTTTTCCAATAAATTTGTAAACAATTGAAGTAAATAATACAGTAAATAAGAAATATTATACATACGTATAAATTATATGTACGCAGCGCAGATAATTGCTACCAGACATTAACTGGTGGAATTAAAATGTCTTCAGCAGCGGAAATTCTTTGGAAAAAACTTTACGATTTACCGGATCCTATGGAAACTTAAAATCAGAAAACCATCATTGAACTAGTTTAGAGACGGAATATTATCTAATAAAATATTTTGAAGAAATAGAATTTTCTAATTGTGGTTATGTTTCAATTTGCAGTTTACATGTAGGTTTTGCTTTTTCTAACACTTGTCAACTAGCCGTTGCTGTAATAAGCATAAACATTTTGCTATGATTCATCAGTTTATTCAGTCAATATTGTTTTCATTCTGCATGGATTTGTCCAGGGTATCCTCACCAGTTTTTGAGACCCCTGCCGTGCCAGGAAACATTCTCAACTTTGGTTTTTTGAGCTGAGAAAAAGTTGCTTTTTTGGGCCGTCGATACTGCGAAACAAAGAATTTTTAATAAATGAAGGACATAAAATCTTTCGGGCTGTCCCTTTTTTGTTACGTACGGTTTTTGCGAATTTTATACATAGTTTTTTTGGAAAGTTTCGAAAAGTACGTACGTATATATATATATATAGTATATACGTGTATAAACGTATATATATATACATTATATATATACATTATATATATATATATATATATATATATATATATATGTCGGAGTTCCACAAGAACGTTTTATTTTTTAAATGGATTCTTTCGTTATTCAAAATCATTTCCTCTCTCTGTATTTCTTCGTTCGATATGCAACTCAATTTGATGGCATAAATTTCCGAAAACTTTAAATTTAACATTCTGATTGCATTGCAAAATTGTTGCCAAATCTTGCAAAAACTGCATTTTAGGTGCAGAAGCCAGAAGGCATTACTAGAAGTTGAAATTGTTGTGAAGACTCACCAGGTGGTCTCGTCGATTTGGCCAGCAATGTTTGCATTAATTGTCGAAAAATTTGACATTTTCACCGATTTTCTACACCTGCCAAGTTTTTTCAGTGGGCCATGAGTTTGCCGAAAAGACAAAAATTCTACGAAATGAAACAAAGTGCTGGTAGATTATACCTGTTTCATAAATATAAAATAAATGTTTAGCATACTTTTAATTGACCTAATTTATATTATATGGTTTGCTTTCTTGCAATTTTGGCAACATTTCTGCTTCGTCCTGTCGTTGTGAAATGTGGAATTTTTCAGAGAAAAGCGAGAAATAGTGAAGTTTTCGACCACATAGGGCGAATTTAGTGGATTGTTTGAACTATAAATGACGTTTATATCAACAAAGCGATTTCATATTACGTGTGTATATACAATACGTACATATATACAAAGTTCTGTATTTAAAAACAGAGATATATATAATTTTGATGTTAACGAAATCACGGAAGGGGGGCTTCTTTCTTGAAACTTGTAAAGGCTTTAAAAGTTAAAAGGTTGAACTTTCTGATTTCATACCTTAATTTGATCGTGAGAAAATTGGAGTTTTCTCGAAGGTTTGGCAATTCTGATTTTTGGGGAAGAAGATTTTTATGTCACAAGCTGTAATCTGCAGTTCTAATTCCTTTTCCAAACTTGCGTATTGTTTGCTGCATATCACTGTGCTATGTATATACGTATATACATTATATATATATATGTATATATATAATTAGTAGCGTGCTTCAACAACAACGAAATATGATCGGTCTTGAAATATTTATTTGCGAGAAGACGAAACTATAGACAAGATATCCTGCGGAAACAGCTGTGATCAAATAAAGCAGAGAAAATATTATATACGTAATATATACGTATATACAGATACGCACATACGTATATATTGGTAATAACCACACCCAGAAAATAATTAATGACTTTCTGATTGATGGTTTTACTAGGATAAAAAATAAACATGACTGGAAAGCCGAGTGGTCTAAGGCGCCCGTTACGGATCTGGTAGTTAGTGGTTCGAATCCCCGCATGCACAAAACTCAGATTTTGTTACCCGGACTATTTAATATTTTAACGGATTTTCTGTTTTAGTTGAGAAATGTGGAAAAATGGTATATACTGATCAAAATTGAGCATAATATCTTGATTTTCTGGGTGGATTCTCGACAGATTTCAGACAGAGGGTGATTTATTATAGGACGAGTCTAGTCTTTCGGATGGGCGGAGGAGGTTGTGATGTGTGATAAAAAGTAGCTGATAAAAAGAATTTGATACTCAGAATGAAGTAAAGAAAGATATATAGATATATATACCTACGTATATATATATATATATATCATCTACATTTAAGCTTTTCTGTTGTACATATACGTATATATTCTATGTTTTTGCTGATGTGTTTTCTGGTTATATATATATATATGTATACGTATTTTGTTTTGTTGTAATTTGAGACCTCACTGAAATTTTTTTCCGCAGGGACATCGTTTTGCTGAATGAAATAGACTGAAAGTTCTTCGGTTCGTTGTTGAAATCGTGGGAAGAAACAAAAACGACGACGATTCTAGGCCAGGCCAGCCCAGCCAGCCCAGCCAGCCCAGGCAAACGGAGAAATCGCCGAGATGGACGAATTGATATGAAAAAAACGAAATGAAATGTGATTTATCGATAATGAAGTTGGGGGGAAAGCTATACAGTAGTCCGCCCCTTTTTGTTACCTGATACGTAGATACGTAGATATATATATATATATATATATATATATAAAACTCACGTGCAGACTTTGCTTGAGTGTGGTTTGCTTTTGTCTAGGCTGGGTTTTGCAAATTTTAAAGTATATATATATATACGTATAGTAAAAATTTATAAAAAGTTCATAAAATATTCGGTTTCCTGTGACTGGAAAATTTATGAATGAAATTTGGGCGACTGCTGTTTGGCCGTTTTTCTGAATGGATGAATGAATGAATGAATGGAGATACGGCTCGACCGACCTAAATTTTCAAGCTTGCAAGCTGTTTTTTAGTATTAGAAAATTGTAATGTTTTACCCGCAAACATTGCAAAAAAGTCTGGTCTTTTTGTGAATGCAGGACGCACCGGCCAACTTGCAAAGTTTGTGCAATTTGTGATATCTTGCAGAGGGCAAGCGCCTGCCTTAATATCAACACCACTTTGGGGTTCAATGAAAATAGTTTTTGAGAGAGAGAGGCAGAGGCATTCTTAGGGCAAAGAAAATTGACGAGGCGCCCGACTGCTGATGAAATTTTGACTGGAGCAGAATAATGATAATATATAATGTAAGAATTAAAATTTAGTGTGGAAAACATGCAAAAAAAACTGGCGGTATGATATGATGTCTCTTACGTAGGTGTAGATTATAGTTGGTCGAACGTTTCTTCGAAGGATAACTACCTTTGGTTTGGATATCCATTGGATTAGCTATATACTTATATAAAATTAGCATACATTAACACGGGGTTCGATTCTGGGAGGGTCTGACCTTCACTCAGGCCCGCAGGCCCGGCCCGCCCGGCCCGCGGGCCGGGCCGGGCCGGGCCTAAGGTAGAACGGGCCGGGCCGAGGGAGGAAAAAATTGGGTGCGGGCCGAGCCGGGCCGAGTGCTGGAACGGGCCGGGCTTCGGGCCGGGCCTATTCTTTTCAGTTATACACAAAGTTTTGTCTGATTTGTACGAGTTTCATTTCCCAATTTTTGGAATTTTTTCTGGAAATTTTAGTCGCTTCCAAAATGAATTTAGTACCTCTTTGACTATTTATTTCGATCTAATTATTTTTATTAAGTTCTTCAAGCTCTTTTTAGCTCTTTCCTATGTACAGGTACGTAGCTTACTTGTGCGTGTAAATTCTTTAATCTTCATATATCTTTTGCTCATCCATTAAGATTTGAAATATAATGTTTATTTTTAATATTTGACAAGAATTCTCTCTTCATATGTATTTTGTGCCTTGGCGACTTGAATCAACGAAATTGAGGAGCTATTAATTCTCTGAACAGAAAGAGCTGAAGCGTTGACTGTGCAGTATTGCTCTAAATAAATATCTACTGGGAAAGTGACTAAAAATATTCTCTGCCATGACAAACAATTTTTTGAAATTTTGAACAATGTTTTTGGCAAATGCAAAAATTTAGCAAAAACGGGCTCGGGCCGGGCCGGGCTTGACCTTTTAGCTTACGGGCCGGGCCGGGCCGGGCCTGACTTAGAGCGGGCCGGGCCGGGCCTGACTTAGAGCGGGCCGGGCCGGGCCGGGCCGAGGTTGAAAATTTTTTGAACGGGCCGGGCCGGGCCGAGCAGAATTTTTTACGGGCCGGGCCGGGCCGGGCCTGAAAATTCAGGCCCGTGAAGGTCTCTAACCCCGACCTCGACGAGGGGGGTCTGCCCGAAATTTGCAAAAATGCGAATTTGTAACGTTTTTGACCAAAAATTAGTAAAAAATGACAATTTTTAGCGATTTTACAGAAATTTTTTGAAAAAATCGCTAAAATTTGCTAAAAAAATTATATACCTAGTTTTGGTAAAAATCGCTAAGGGGTCTACCCTTTTTTCCTTTCTGGACGAGAGAGAGAGAGTTATCTTTTTAAGAATATATATCCTAAATTTATCAATTAATGGTAACAGTTGAGTTTCGAATTATTCGTTCGTTATCACTGACCACAGGCTAAATGGCGAACTTGGATTTTGAGGTGGTAAGCCGATGGTCATTAATTTTCAGAGGCTATTTATTTCGTCTTTTCCTTATCAAGTTGTTGTTATCAAGGAAAACTTTTCTATGTGTTAAAACATTTCACCCCCACCGCTTTGAAGAAATATTTTATTTGGAGTTCCACACTTTATGTACGTATATATGTTATATAGATGTATATAAAACTTTTACATACGTACCTATATATACCTACCTGCTTTATCTGAAACTTTAGACCACTGGTGATTTTAAGTTTTATAGTCGTGAGAATTTTAAAATTTTATTTTGTGGTGATTATTTGCGGCTAGTGGATAGTGGACTCGTTTTGACTAATATGGAAAGGAAAGTTACGCTAAATATGAGAAAGTGTATATTAGTTTTCTGAAGTAAGTAAAATGGAATTTGAAGTGATATTTAATTTTAAAAATATTTATATTTATAGCTTTTAGTTTCATTTATCGCTGTCCTGCTGTGAGACTTCCGTTTTTGAGACATGTTTACACTGATTGATATATATATATATATATATATATATATATATATATATATATATATAGATATATATATATATATATATATATATGTAAACTTCCCCCTAAGCGAGGACGCCCAAATAACGCGTTCCTCCGCGGCAGCGCCTAGGCTTACCGAGAGCGTGTTAGGCTTACCGAGAGCGTGCTTTTACACGTCTAAGCCTAAGCCAATTTTTTAGCATAAGCTCAGTCTAATTAATTAAGCTAATTAGTAATTAAAAAATAATTTTTTACCTCGCATAGGCATTACTATCCGAGATCACCATCCGAGGTAACCTCGGATAGGCAGTCCCACGTGCATTCCCCATGTTAACTATCCGAGGATGCTTATCCGAGGATACCTCGGATAGGCACGCCCACGTGCATACGCAATGTTGAACATATATCTCGCATAGGCAATAATATATCCATATATATATATATATATATATATATAGGCCTTTTCCCGCTGTGCAAACCGTGCCGCTGTGCAAACCTTGAGTGCCGCTGTGCAAACCCTGAGTGCCGCTGTGCAAGCCATTAGTGTCACGTTTAATTAATGCGGTAAATGTTGTGCCATATATACATGTACTTATTTTCAACAATTATCTTTAACTATTCCCCCAAAGACCCAATTTAACTAATCCATCTCCAAATTGGAAACTGTATACAATCTCGCATTAAAGTAACCGCATGCCAATATCCAGACAAAAAGAACAGACATAAGATATTTCTAACTAATTTGTTTTGTAATTAATTTTAAGAATTGATTCGTAACTAAAATCTAAACTTTTCAATAATTCGGAGATTTACATAATTTGGAATAACTTTTCATGAATTATGTAAGTAGATATGTTTCATATGAGAATTGCGTTTTATAAAAATTTAGAAAAAGTTTAAAAATGAATATTTTCAGTCTGAGTACTAAATATGCGTACATATCCTATGCGCATAACGAAGACATCATAACTGGTGACTTCACAAAATAAAGTAACTGCTAAACATGACTGTTAGTCAATTAAAAATTACAATTACTTTTATCACAAAACCCATTTTAATGAATTGTTAGTAACAGACAAAGTGTTTATTTCCTTCCAGACCTGAGAATTCATTTGACGAAACAATTATCGTATTCGTCTTATCTTTTAAGGTTTGCACAGCGGCACTCAGGGTTTGCACAGCGGCACTTTGGTTTGCACTCCGGCACTTTGGTTTGCACTCCGGCACTGAAAGGTTTGCCCAGCGGCACCTAATCTATATATATATATATATATATATATATATATATATATACAAGAAATGAAATTGCTCCTCTGGAGCATGAAAAAGTAATATGGGTGATGGTGAGGTTGCAAAATCAAGAGAGGACTAGTCTTTAAAATGCTTAATATGGGGCTAGGTTAAAAAATAGAAGAGGACTAGGTTGTGAGCGAATTAATATGGGCACAGCTTCGCCGAACAACCCATATTCGCGGTTTGTAAATGTAAATTATTATATATGCATATCCACGAAACATTTGGTTTATAGTTCATAAATAACCTACAGCTACGGTATATGCTCGAGCTTTATTCGAACTTTTATTTAAGCAAACGTTTTCTTCGATAAGTGCTTCATACTAACCAGCGCATTTTACGTATCCATTTATAAGGAAAATTTATATTCAAGAATAATTTAGGACTCTCCCACGATCTTCTATTTCCTCCTGACTTGGACCAATAGCTTTAGCATCATATCCATAGACTTCTCCTAGTAGTAGAGCCTGCGGTAGTTCAACACAACAAAATAACAAACAAACAAACAAACAAACAAACAGTTTATTCAGTAAGTCACAAAAATTTATGTACAATAATAAAAACGTTTACTGAATAGGACAACACAGAATTGTGATGATGATGAAGAAATGATAATAGTATACGTATATTCCTAGCAGCTAGTCTAACAGTACATGCAAACAGCTATATTCGATGAGTATTCAACTGCTTAATTTTTTATTAACTGACATTGATAGCTCTAAGCTAAGACGAAACGTGAAATCCCGCGAATATGGGTTGTTCGGCGAAGCTGTGCCCATATTAATTCGCTCACAACCTAGTCCTCTTCTATTTTTTAACGTAGCCCCATATTAAGCATTTTAAAGACTAGTCCTCTCTTGATTTTGCAACCTCACCATCACCCATATTACTTTTTCATGCTCCAGAGGAGCATTTTTATTTCTTGTCCTTCTGTCATTTTAAAGGAGCCCTTTCCAGCAATGCGGTAATGGATACAAGGAGCTTGAACAGTGCCATGCTAAACGAGCGTAGTCGATTTAGAATATATGCCACCAACAAAACGCCGAAAAACGCTGTTTTAAGGGGTTTGACCACTGGTCAATAGGCCCCATAGACCGTAGTGATCACTGGTCACTCCCTCGATTTCGGCAATATGCCCATTGAAACGAGCGTAGTGGATTTACTATATATGCCCCCAACCAAAACGCCGCAAAACGCTGTTTTAAGGGGTTTGACCACTGGTCAATAGGCCCCATAGACCGTAGTGACCACAGGTCACTTCCCTCAATTTCGGCAATATGCCCATTGAAACGAGCGTAGTCGATTTACTATATATGCCCCCAATAAAAACGCCGAAAAACGCAGTTTTAGGCCGTTTGACCAGTGGTCAATACGACTCCTAGGCCGTAGTGACCAGTGGTCACTTCCGTCGGTTTCGGCAATATGCCCATTGAAACGAGCGTAGTCGATTTACTATATATGCCCCCGACCAAAACGCCGAAAAAAACAGTTTTAGGCCGTTTGACCAGTGGTCAATAGGCCCCGTAGGCTGTAGTGACCAGTGGTCACTCCCGTCGGTTTCGGCGATATGCCCATTGAAACGAGCGTAGTCGATTTACTATATACGCCCCCGACCAAAACGCCGAAAAACGCAGTTTTAGGCCGTTTGACCAGTGGTCAATAGGACTCCTAGGCCGTAGTGACCAGTGGTCACTTCCGTCGGTTTCGGCAATATGCCCATTGAAACGAGCGTAGTCGATTTACTATATATGCCCCCGACCAAAACGCCGAAAAACGCAGTTTTAGGCCGTTTGACCAGTGGTCAATAGGCCCCGTAGGCTGTAGTGACCAGTGGTCACTTCCGTCGGTTTCGGCGATATGCCCATTGAAACGAGCGTAGTCGATTTACTATATATGCCCGCGACCAAAACGCCGAAAAACGCAGTTTTAGGCCGTTTGACCAGTGGTCAATAGGCCCCGCAGGCTGTAGTGACCAGTGGTCACTTCCGTCGGTTTCGGCGATATGCCCATTGAAACGAGCGTAGTCGATTTACTATAAATGCCCCCGACCAAAACGCCGAAAAACGCAGTTTTAGGCCGTTTGACCAGTGGTCAATAGGCCCCGTAGGCTGTAGTGACCAGTGGTCACTTCCGTCGGTTTCGGCGATATGCCCATTGAAACGAGCGTAGTCGATTTACTATATATGCCCCCGGCCAAAACGCCGAAAAACGCTGTTTAGAGGGAGTTTTCCCAATTTTGACCCTGGGCGAGGAACCACGGGAGCCATGCTGACCAGTGGTCACTTCGGGCGGTATCGGCAGTATGCTCATCGTTTCAGCGACCCCGATTTACTATATGTGGGGACCACCCCGAGGCCGAAAAACGCCGTTTTTGGCGACTTTTTGACTATTTCCAGTGAGAGTGGGACTTAGAAACTTTTAGCCCAAACAGGCCAAAAAAATGCAAAGTTTGGGCCCATCTCCTGAAAGCTAGGGAGCAAAATTAAAAAATCCCCCTCGTTACTTTATGCACCCCTACTGGTAACTTTCAACAAAAGATACTAGACCTCTCCAGCTTCTACCCAGTTCTAGAAAAGTGTGACCAAAATTTGCGAAAAATAGCGAAAGTCCGACTTTGGGACCTTGACACAGAGCCAAAATTGGCCAGGTGCCAAAATGACCAAAAAAAGGTAGCATGGGGGGATCCTGTCTACCAACATATAATAGTAGTATGGTGCCAAAATGCCCACATCGTTCCAACACTTAGCCGTAAAATGCATTTCCAATAAGCGTTATTCACCGAGAAAAAAAAACAAACGCACGGTAACTAAACTATCGCCTAGTGCAAAAATTCGAAGTTTCGAATTCGAACCAAAAGTATGGTGGTACTTGTAGTACTACTCGAGTTGTTTACGATGGTAACCTTTTTACCACCGCCGGACCTCTAATTAGCTGGCACCAGGCCAACACGGTCTCCAGAGGGCCGCGCAGACGCCTTTATACCCATATTATGTAGGGGCGCTATCGCGCCCCTACATAATATATATACTGAATTTTGTTTACTTCTCGGAACAGTGGCAGGCTGCAAAAATGCACACATTTTATTCTCGAAAAGTGCCCTATAAATGGCTAAGATTAAATTTTTAGACCTATTATTGCCTCGTTTTGAATTAAAAGATTGATATTTTTTCGTCTACTGATCTGTTGACTTGTAAAAAATATATATTTCTGTCTGTCTAGAGTCGGAGGAAAAAAATGACAATTTGGACGTCTGCCCTGCAAATGGTGTTTCTGTAAAAAATCTCTGTTTCTGTCTGAGGTTTGACTGGCCCAAAAACAGAATAATAAAAAACCTGATACGAGATTTTTCTGAAAAAGAGTTGGAGCTGGTCTTGTAGCATGACATTACGTACGTACGTTGATTTTTTAGTATATGTATGCAAGTATATACTAGTATTTTTTGAGCAATTTTGCATTTTGCACTTTTGGCGGAAAATTGGTCCCCTTGGAACTCTAGAGACCGAAACCCTAGTGTTCGGGGGCAAGACAGGCACCGATATAGCTAGATTACTCCGTCCTTGATATATATTCTCGACCACTCACTCTACTCGTAGGCAAGATGGGAGGGGGTCAGCCTCGGCAGGGCTATACCTTAGCGGATGGAGCAACCAGATCAAATAACCCATCAGGAAGCGACCACCGTCTTAGATTTAAGGGAGGACGATTTCTGCTCCGGAGTCAGAAGGGCCGTGGGTCGAAACCCGGCTGGGCCAATTCTTTACTGGTGAGTGAAAAGCTGAAACTCCCTCTTCCCTTCTCTCTTCTAGGTCCTGGTTTCGTGGGTATATACGAGGGTGCCTGACGCCTCCCGTCTTGGGTTTGTCCTTGGTTTCTTCTTGGTCCACCAGCCCTGGTAGAAGCGCGACACCAGGACGCCAAATCAAATGATACGGAAAATTGGACGTATATACTCCGAGGAAGTGAGGTTTATTCAACCAGCTTACTAGTGGGTGACTGAATATATAGCTGGCAGTTGTACTTATTTAGCTCACACCCACAGTGTTTATATACGTATACTTAGTTGTCTAGCTAATTTAACTGAAATCGAAATAAGCATATATATACATTTGCAAATGCATTCTATGTTTCGCCTTAAGCATTTCCGTCTTTGAGACGTTTATTGCAGTTTTATATACAGTTTTTCTACGGAGGGGGTTCGTGTTTTTATACGTACTTACAGATAGATTTCTTGTCAGACAAGTAAAAAGCTGTTTAATACCGATTAGTTACGTAAATACGTGGGGTTTTTTCTGTCAAACTTTTCTGGGTACAGTTGTTAAAGTGAGGATCTTTTTTCTCAGAAGAGACACGCTTTCGACACACGCGTCTGGTGCGAGGACACTACTGATTGTAGAAAAGATTTGGAAGAAAACAAGAAAGAAATGTGTCATAAAATCGGAGATTAGATACATAGATAATGACAAAAATGAAAAGTTATGACTGTTTTGAAGTTGTGAAGGCAATTTTTGTTATTTTAAGTGAATTGTTGCAACGCAATCTTGAATACTTACGTATGTATGCATACGTATATATTTATTTATTTTATGGACCGAAAAACCTGTACGTTCTTATGTAATACCTTTTTTCTTCGGAACTGTTGCTAACTTGTCTGTTGTAATAAAAAGCCACATTAAGGGAAGATCTCAGAGATAAAACTTTTACAGTTTATACACATTAATAAATAAGTATATAAATATATACGCACTATATACGTAGTAGGGATGCACCAGGGCCTGGCCCCCGGCCCCGGTACCAGCCGGGGCCAAAAATTAGCATAATTTTGGAAATTTTTGACATTTTTTTCGAAAGTCACAATGTGTTACAAATAGTTTGTTTCCTCCCCCCCCCGACATGTATGGAAACAATGATTGTAACGTTTGTATATCAAAAAGTATTGCAAAATTTAAATTTTCATGAAAATTTTCGATTTGGACCCCCCAATTTCCAGACCCCAGGCCCGGTAGAGGCGGCCCCGGTGCATCTCTAATACGCACGTAGTATACATACATATTGTGATTGAATAACAAAACGACGAGTGCTTGTGGATATCGGTATAACGCGTATATATATATATATATAGTGTTTAAACGCTTGGTAAAAGCCGGACCAAAGGAGAAAAGCCGGAACTGAACCCGAAGGGAAAGTTGCGGACACAAGGCGGCTGTGTTGCTCAAATTCGGACCCGCACCCGCACCAGGTTGTTAAAACAATCACCGTCGAGTTACGAATGAATTTGATCATGTTTCAGATATATACAATATATGTATATATATATATATGTATATATATGTAGTCAATCTCAGATCTTTCAGATATATATAGTCTAATCTATCAAGTCAATAATTCGTTGGGCTAAAAGCAGTCGTTTACTCTCCGGTCTGGGGTCTACCCTGTTTCGGATTTTTGCGATTTGGGTCCCAGTTTTTTCTCAATTATCGCTACCAGAAAGTCGCGATAATGAGGCTTTCTGGTTCAGGTGCAATAAGCTTAGCTTTCTTAGAATGTTTGGATCGTTTGCGCCGCTTCTTAGAGCCACGAGCAGAGGATGAAGAGGAATCTGAGCCAGTGGAGTCCGTTGCCGAGGAGGTCGAAATGGATGAAGAGTGGGAAGAATCCGTTTTCCTCTTCCGAGACTTCTTAGAATCATGGGAAGGCTTAGAGGTAGGTGCCTCCTCGATTGACGGGGACCCAGCAGACAAGGTGGCTTGAGCAGAAAGCTGAGACAGTATAGCATCAAGGCGGGCCTGTCGCGCGGAGACTTCCGCATCAGACATAATGAACCCAAAGAAAAATTGTAAGTAAAATAAACAAGCCGTACTAGAGTCAAGAAGACGTGAAGTGACGGAATGAGCTGAAATTCTGAAAGAGGCAGAGTTCATTTGCATATACAACGGAATATGCAAATGAACTCTACAAGTGATGCCACTTCACCAGAAAGCACACATTTCTTCGCTCTATATATATATTTATATATATATATATACACGTATATATACTGTGTGAAATTGTTTGAAATATTGTATATAAACTCTGAGCTATAGAAAACAGAAGCTGTCGGCCGAAAAAGTGACCTCATAAAATACTGTTAGCACTAAGTACGTACGTGTACTACCATTTTTTGAGGTAAATTGCTGTTTTCTTCGATGGCCATAATGATAGATTTAAAAGAAGTAATTGTCATTGAAATAATGGTCCGGCTATTTATTCTTGTTTGGACACTCGTCCAGTTTCCCAACTTTCGTACCGTAGCTTTGACAAAGGGTCGTATGCATCATATTTGTGTTCAGTTTATATGTATATATATATATATATATATATATAAACTTTAACTGACACCGTTTATGTAACAAACTTTGACACATTTTTTATATTTTTAGCAATTCTTTTCAATTCAAATTACACATTCCTAACTTTTCGCCTTTTAGACCGATTGCCTGTAAATTGAAAGAAATAGTTTTTCGGTTAAAATGTGTGATTAAAGTATTTATATATATACCTCCGTATATATTATATGAATTTTGAATAGATTTAGCATTGCTTTGAGGGAAGTCGCGTGCCACTGTCACATCAGATTAGTGTCATCGTTAGTCATATATATATATTATATATATATATATATATATATATATATATATATATATATATATATATATATATATCTACGTTGTAACGTTCTAGATTACTGTAAGAGAGACACGCACACGCTTTTTCAGAGCAGTGTTACATGAGTGAAGTTGTTGCTATATATCACAGATGTGGAATGTGAAACTTTTGTAAGAGTACGTAAGTATATATACATATATATATATATATATATATATATATATATATATATATATATACCTGTCTATCGCTTTAGATCTGTTTCTAATTCGATCTCTAATTCGATTAGAGTCCTTGAAACTTTCTTCTCAACCCAACAGATGTTTTGTTTCTGGCATCATAATTTTAACTTTTCTCTATTTTAAGTTTGCATGAGACGAGGAGCTGCTACCATTATGAAATGAATGTCGTACGTATATGTAGGGTTCTGATTTTATGGTTTTATTTGTTCGCCGAATCATATTTTATAACTGATTTTACTTCGTAGTATTTGGAAATTGGATTACCTATATATATATATAGAGGAAATCTAATGTGCCTAAACCTTGCCGGTGGCTGTAGCAAGATTGATTGATAATTGCGCTTTCGCTTTTCTGAGATATATATATATATATATATATATATATATATACACACATTGTCTTGATAATCAAAGCAAACTTGAGAATAAGGACTGAAACGGGGGTCTGAAACAACAGGTGATATCATGCAATTAGACATCAGTTTTTCTCCATTTATTCCTGATTCTTCAAGGTTACTGTTTTTGTTTTGCTTATTTTCCTTCTGTCTAACTCTGCAATTATCCTGCGTATTGCTGATTTAATTGCTATTCACGGAATTTCTGCGTTCAATTTTTGTCTTTATTTTCAATATGTCGCAACAGTTGCTTTATTGCAGAATTTCAGCAATTATGAATATTACGTATATACATAATATGGACGTACCCGTAGCTGTTAGGCAAATTATGTTTATATATATATATTTATTTGGTATATACTGCTACATATAATATATTATATATACGTATGTATGTATGTATGTACATGCATCTTTCCTGTCTTGTGAGCACCGTCAAATAACGCGTTCCTCCGCGGCAGCGCCTAGGCTTACCGAGAGCGTGTTAGGCTAAGCCGAGAGCGTGCTTTTACACGTCTAAGCCTAAGCCATTTTTTAAGCATAAGCTCAGCTTAATTAATTAAGCTAATTAGCATTTTCAAAAAAAATTTTTTGCTCACAGAATAGGTAAACTTCACATCTCTATGAGCAGGCGGTGGTGTCTAAAACCAGGAACAGGAACAGGAACAGGAATAGGAACAAAGGTCTAAAACCAGGAACAGGAACAGGAACAGGGACGGGGTCTAATTTCAGGAACAGAATCAGGAACGGGGGTCTAATTTCAGGAACAGGAACGAAGGTCTAATTTCAGGAACAGAATCAGGAACGGGGGTCTAATTCCAGGAACAGGAACTGGGGTCTAATTTCAGGAACAGAATCAGGAACAGGGGTCTAATTTCAGGAACAGAATCAGGAACGGGGGTCTAATTCCAGGAACAGAATCAGGAACGGGGGTCTAATTCCAGGAACAGGGGTCTAATTTCAGGAACAGAATCAGGAACGAGGGTCTAATTTCAGGAACAGGAACAGGGGTCTAATTTCAGGAACAGGAACTGGGGCCTAATTTCAGTAACAGAATCAGGAACAGGGGTCTAATTTCAGGAAAAGGAACGAAGGTATAATTTCAGGAACAGAATCAGGAACGGGGGTCTAATTCCAGGAACAGGAACTGGGGTCTAATTTCAAGAACAGAATCAGGAACAGGGGTCTTAATTTAAGGAACAGAATCAGGAACGGGGGTCTAATTCCGGGAACAGGAACTGGGGTCTAATTTCAGGAACAGAATCAGGAACGGGGGTCTAATTCCAGGAACAGGAACTGGGGTCTAATTTCAGGAACAGGAACAGGAACAGGAACCGTGGTCTAAAAATAGGAACGGAACGGAGGTCTATTTTCAGGAACAGGAACGAGGGTGTAATTTCAGGAATAGAATCTGCAAAAAATGTTTCAATATTTCTGAAATCTAATTTGTAGCTTGATTTCATGATTTCAATTCTATCCACACACCGCAAACCGTTGACAGAAAACTTGATTAAAAATAAGAATTCCAAGTACAACGTTTAATGAAAATTTGTTTGCCCATTTCTAGAATTCGGCAATTTGAAATTTTCCCGACTTCTAGAAATCGGAAGCCGTTTTGCTCATTTCTAGAAATGAGCAACACGCCTGCCTATTTCTAGAATTGAGCAAATATTTTGCGTATTTCTAGCATTCAGCAAGACACTAGCCAATTTCTAGAAATTGGCCAAACTGCTTGCCGATTTCTAGAACTCGGCAACTTCGGCAGTTATAGGCACGACATAACGTAATTAGGCACGACATAGCGGAATCACTCGATTACTGATATTCCTTTTGAAACTACGAAATTCTTCCTCATAAAGCAGCTCATATATAGGATATTATGATATAGTATATATTCTATGTGATCGCGTGACTTTGTTTACTTCTAAATTTGGGATAATTGCCAGTCTGAACTGGTTACTCGCGCCAACGGACGTGCTTTGTCCAGTTGCGTCTGGTTTTTATGCTGAGTATACACGCAACAGTAAAATAGCTTTGTTATGTTCACTTAGGAACTGTTTGATAAGTTTATTTTCTGTTAATTTGGTTTTCACTGCTTTAAAAGTTTCGAGCTTAAAATTTCAAATCACGAAATAGTGCTGAAAAGCTTTTTATAATTTTTACAATGGTGGATTCAGAAATGTATGAATGGAAATAAAAAGAACACTGTCCTGATCCCGTCCCGTTTGCGGTGTGTGGATAGAATTGAAATCATGAAGTCAAGCTACAAATTAGATTTCAGAAATATTGAAACATTTTTGCAGACCCTATTCCTGAAATTTGACCCTCGTTCCTGTTCCTGAAAATAGACCTCCGTTCCGTTCCTGTTTTTAGACCACGGTTCCTGTTCCTGATTCTGTTCCTGAAATTAGACCTTCGTTCCTGTTCCTGAAATTAGACCCCCGTTCCTGATTCTTTTCCTGAAATTAAACCCCAGTTCCTGTTCCTGGAATTAGACCCCCGTTCCTGATTCTGTTCCTGAGATTAGACCCCAGTTCCTGTTCCTGGAATTAGACCCCCGTTCCTGATTCTGTTCCTGAAATTAGACCCCTGTTCCTGATTCTGTTACTGAAGTTAGACCCCAGTTCCTGTTCCTGGAATTAGACCCTCGTTCCTGATTCTGTTCCTGAAATTAGACCCCTGTTCCTGAAATTAGACCCCAGTTCCTGTTTCTGGAATTAGACCCCCGTTCCTGATTCTGTTCCTGAAATTAGACCTTCGTTCCTGTTCCTGGAATTAGACCCCCGTTCCTGATTCTGTTCCTGAAATTAGACCCCTGTTCCTGAAATTAGACCCCAGTTCCTGTTCCTGGACTTAGACCCCGTTCCTGATTCTGTTCCTGAAATTAGACCCCCGTTCCGTTCCTGTTTTTAGACCACGGTTCCTGTTCCTGTTCCGTTCCTGTTCCTGGTTTTAGACCTGTATTCCTGTTCCTATTCCTGTTCCTGTTCCTGGTTTTAGACACCACCTGAGCAGGCTCTCTATGAGCACTGCTCACAAGAACTATCTCTATGAGCAAAATGCACATACAACCGTCTCTGTGAGCACTTTTTGCTCATAGAGCATACTGAGCGTGTACAATTAGCGTATGCAACAGTGCTCATATAACATATAAGCTGCTGGTATTCTATATGTAATTAATTACGTAGGACGTATTTGTATATATATATATATATATATATATATATATTACGTGTTTAATACTTATATATAGTCCTACCCACTATATATATACATCTCAGGCCTATTATCTATAGCTCTTTTTTATCTGGGTAGGGTGGGGGTCATGTAAGGTCTTTTACTCTGTCCTTATCTTTTAAGTAAATTTGAGTATGTGTCTAGTTGGATAATCGGTCAATTTTCTGGGGAAATGACCCCCGTGTTTTGCACATCTAAGAAATCTTTGACGTAACATCTGTTTGTGCGTAGGAATCAAATTTTCCTAATTGTTGTTGCATACATGTGCGTCCTATCATGTTTGGATGATGATGATGTGAGATCAAAGGATACCTACGTATAAAGGCACACAAATTCTCTAGAGGTATTTTCGGTTATCTATAATAAATTTACGTTCATAAACGCTAAACGGCGTACAGCAATTTACCACGATAAGACATGTTACCTTTGTGAGTTCCGGTTATGATTAAAAGAAAACTGTAGTGAAAAGGGTTTTTGTCACCAACTAATTAATATTTAATGGGAAACCTCAGCTAATTATACTGTTAAATTCACACGCCGTTTTCTTGTGAGCTTCTTTGTCTTGGACTTCTTTAGTTCGAGTGGGTTTCTAACCTGGAATTCCCGGAAGTGGTAATTAATGCAAAAATTCATTCTGATTTTAGAGTGGGTCTTAGTCCGTTTTCCGATCACATGCACTAATTATCAATTTTGTACTTTACTTATATTTGTACCTGCAGTATACATATACGTACCTACGTGTTTATATTTGTGACAATTTGTTGATAAAATTAAGTCTTACGTATTAATTACATTTGTATACATATGATCCTGGTTTGTAAAAACAAAAAGTGATATATATTTACGTTTTTCCAAGTGTGAGAAAAGGTTGTTTTAGTTGATGACTCCGTCGCGTTGTTTTGTTAAATATATATATATATATATATAATGAAGAAAATTGACGGGAAATTGCTGTAAGGGAGACCGGAGTTTCTTTCAGGATCTTGTTTGAATAACCTTTAATTTTTTCGTAGTTTGTGATTAGTTTGTAGGAAGTGATATACTCCAGGGATCTGAGATTGAGAAAAGGAAACAAGGTCTAGCCTAAGATCCTAAATTCTTCATACATACATATCTTTGTCTGTCTACCAAGATTATTTTATTTTCTCAGAAACTACAAGTCAAATCCCTTTCCTTCAAGGTTGTCTTCTCTTGTCCGGTCGTTTGTTTACAAACAAAATCTTTCACAGGATTGATTACAACACTGTCTACGTACTGTCTGAAGTCTGAACTGTTGCCAAACTACAAAACTTCCCAATCCAATCGCCATTGTATTGGGAGAAAAATTAGAAGGCTAGCTTAAAAATAGGGAAGATTATTAAACTCAACCCCGAGGGATTAGGAATTGAAAATGTTAAGGGCCTTGTGGGAATCGAACCCACGCCCATAGACTGACTGTATATATATATATATGTTTTTTGCATTCCTATCCTAGGTACGTATATATATGTAATTTTTAAAAACTTTCATTAAAATATACGTTACGTATATATGTTATTATTGCATATTTCTATATTATAATATGCTAACTGCTTAAACTAAACTTTGTCATAAAATCTTGCGCAGGCAGGCATATCCTGTTGTTGTCAGAAATCGCAGATCTAATCGCAAATCTAGGCACGGCGAGATGACGTTGAGATATGATTTCCGTTCCTTTTCGCCGCTTAGGTTTTACCTAAAATTCTGCTGGCTTCTAGAAGAGATAGATATATATTTATTTTTATCGTTCTTTTTTATTTTGTCGTTTCAATCTCCAAAACCCCAGATTTTATGAAACAACACTGCTGTGAATGCAATCTGTAGTAAATTTGATAGTAAAAATACTTTAGAGCAACAGGCTACGTTATATATATATATATATATATATATATATATATATATATATATATATATATATATATATATATATATATATATATATATATATATATATATATATGTATATATATATATATGCTACATACCTTGACTCAGAGAAAGTTTATATACTGCTTTACTAGCTAAGGCTAGCCCTAGCTGATTATGTAATCCAAGTCAGATGATTGGGGGGCCATCATATGTTGGTTGAGATATTTAGGTCAAAGGTTAGTCCGAAGTTGAAACCCCCTGCCTCCGTCCTACATTAGAGTTCGAATGAATTATTGATGTCACCTGTGGGCGTCCCTACCTCCATCTCTGAGGGTCATTTTCTCTTTTAAAAGGGAGCGGATTTTCTTTTCCTTTTCGTATTTCCCCTCCTATCTATTCCTGAAATTTCCTGACTTCTGCTGCTTCGGTTGCGCAATTGAGTTTGATTGGAGGAGTGTTGGAGAATAAAGAAAAATAGACAACAGTTGCTAAATATTTAATGTAAAATTGATAGGGAGGCTTTAATATTTATATTATGACCTTTGACCTCCTTTACGTACATATATACTTTATATAAAGCAATAAAGTAACAGAAGAGGGAATATCGCATTGGCTTGTTCCAGCCTTAGGTGGACGACATATATATATATATATATATATATATATATATATATATATATATATATATATATATATATACCTATCATATAATATCATATATATAGGTATATACATGCGCCGAATTTACCTTAAATCGGAGAAAAATAATCTAAATATATATACATATATGACTGTTACCTAGTGAAGGGCTCCGGGTACGTATATTTTTTCATATCCGGATATCCGTCTATTCCAAGCTAAAGTTCAAGAAAGTTTTTCAACTTCACAGTTCAGTTTCAATTTTTCTGGCAATTTTCCTATGAGCTGTGCTGCGGCAAGCCATCATACAGCCAAGTTACCAGCATAGTTTCAAAAAGGTTTTCTGACAAAAAGAAAAATAATTAGAAATTTTGAAATTTTTGGTAGAAATTTGCTGATTTTCAGTTCTTTGTCTGAAATGCAAACGGAATTTTCCCGATGTTTTTTCTCAAAACGGATATCATATATCCGGAAATCAAGTTGTGATTATTTTTATTTATTCGCTTTAACGAGAGAGAGAAAGGATAATATTTTCTGAGCTTGAGCAATGCAAAGCTTGCTTATAGCGCATTCTCCATATCAAACCTGATGCACAAACGCTGCACAGAATTAATATTTGCATCTCTCCATTCTTTTAATAAACGAACTCACTAGACCGACCCCTCAGGGCTAACCAACTGATCACGACCCTAGCCCTGTATTTTTGGCGTTCGCTGAGGAATAGCTTACAAGACATATATATTTGTTATTGTGTTTTGTGTTTTATTTTATGTTAATGTTTTTGTGTTTTTCGTATTTTAGAGTTTTCTGTGTCGGTCCTACCTCCGAGCTCGATCGCGTGCGGGTGCATCTGCTTCGCCCTGTCGGACCTTCTGGGCTCCCCCGATGTCACGGCGACCCTCCTACATTCACTTCATGCCATCATGAATACTGATAAGGTAGATATAATACAACACCAATGTGCGTCCAGAAAGAATGAAATATGCAAATTATGTAGCATAGTAGTAGGTCTAACCTCTCCATTATATTTCTTTAATTCATGCAAACGTTTTTTGGGAATCCAGCTATAATATGGACAGGTTTTGGGTCTTTCCCATTATCCCCACCCATAGCTCTGATGAAGTACCGAAGAAGCACAATTTGACTGATTGAGTTGAAATTTGGTGGAGGTAGGTTTTCGGACCTGCTGATTTCAAAACTGCAAAAATTTTAAAATTTTAAAAAATTTTCAAAAATTTAAAAATTTTAGTTTGGTAAGGGGGGACCCAAGTGGAACCGAAAAATTTTTTGAAAAAAATTTTGCTGAAAACTTTCGTACAGGGGTTTTCTGGGGTGCTGATCACGAATCTGAAATCCGTTTTTCGATTCAGCTTTTCGTTAGCTCAGGATAAGCTTACATCGTAAGCTTAAAACTTTAGCTAATATTAAGATGAATCGAAAAACTGATTTCAGGTTCGTGACCGGCACCCCAGAAATCCCTGTACTCAAGTTTTCAACAAATTTTTTTTCAAAAAATTTTTCGGTCCCCCTTACCAAACTAAAATTTTTAAATTTTTTAAAATTTTAAAATTTTAAAATTTTTGAAATCAGCAGGTCCGAAAACCTACCTCCACCAAATTTCAGCTCAATCAGTCAAATTGTGCTTCTTCGGTATTTCTACGGAGCTGTGGGGGGGATAATGGGAAAGACCCCAGGTTTTGAGTATACAGAGTTCAAAAACTCGCTAAAACTCCCGATTCCACAAAATTCTTCCCTGTTTTTCAAATTGCTTGTTTTCGATTGATGGTATGGGCCATGGGGTAGTTCTGATCGCGAGACAAGATTTCGTTGATCTTTGAAGCTCTCTATAATCTATTACATTCCACTATTTTTTGCATTATTTTTGAGGACATTCTTCGGACGAATGTGGAGTCCATCTTTGCCTTCCTGACTAAGTATAGGCGGAATGGACTTTCTGAAGAGTCCTCCTCAGGCGGGGAGGAGACCACCCACAGTGTCGGCGGCTCCTTTGATGTCCAGAGTAGCACTCCCTCCACTACTCCTACGGATATCTTGGATGTGGCTGCTACCCTTTCATGATTTTCTGACATTTTCGATGACCCTCCCCCCTTCCAATAAGGCCTTGAACAATTTTCCGGTGGTATGAAATGCTAAGACTCTAATTTTATTCTATGGTAATTACCAAAGTAGATGTAAACTTGGTTTAGACTTTCTGGAATTCTTTTAACTGCGGATATGGTCTTCTTGCCGTTGCACAACTTGGGCAATGAAACTTCGGTTCGGATGGTTTCTACTGCGCTGTCTAGCTGCTATGGTTGACTTTGTTGATTTTTTGGCTCCCATGTTAAGTTTGTGTTTTTATGCTTGGTTTTTTGTTTCGCATTATATCATTTTTTTGTAATCTTACGATGACAGCTTTTCATGACAGGGTGGGATCGGGATTTTAGTCCATCGAATTTTCCAATTATTATCGTTTTTGGTTGAAGTTAGTTGTTTGTGAACTGGTTTTTTTAGTTAGTGGAGCTCAAAATGTAAAAATAGTTTTTTTACTAAGGTTCATATATTATATAATTGTGTACTGTACGCCTGTCTTGATTGTTTTGCTCTTTCAAATCTTTTTTGGTATATCAGTCTCTTGAGTCGATTTCTGTGATTTTTGCCAGTTGTTTTAATGTTTAGCTTGTTTATGATTGTTTTTGTGCAACAGAAATGCGGATTTGGCATTTGAAAACTCCTTTTAGTTAAATTTCATTTTTGGGAATTTTTTGCTGGGTAATAGTTTGTACAAGGTGAAGGTAAGATAAAGTAGAACCAAAAGTAAAGACCATACATGTGCTTAGGGGGGTGGTTTCACCCTGTCCCAGGCCTGGACCTCATCCTCCCAGAGGGCCCCCCCAGGATCCGGATTTTCCGGCTTTTTGGGCAAAAAACTGGAAAAATCCGTTTTTCCGGCGGCCTCCCCTCCTGCACATGTCTGGTAAAGACACAAGCTTGCTTCGATTTTGCATGATAGCTTAGTCGGAGTCTAGTGAACCATAGGTTGTGGGTTCGATCTCCACTTGACCTCAAAAATTTCTTAAAATTTCAGTTGCTGTAGAAATAACTACCGTTTTCTTTTATAAACAACTAAAAGTCTCTTCCTTTGGGTGGAGTTGAATGTACGTATATATTATGGTGTTTTTAGAAATTATATACTTCCTACTGTCATTTACTGATTTAATGTTTATATTCTAGCAGTATAGACTATATAATTGTAACATTGAAACATTGTGTTTTTGTTTTAAATCAGCTGTTTTTTGTAGTCTCTGTGTGAGACTTTATCTTTCTTGGTCTCTGTAATTGTATATAATCACATGTATTGCTACAGCAAATTGTTTCTAACGGAATACATGTGCAGATACGTATGTACGTGTGAGTTGTTTTTTATTGATTGCAGTGAGTTTTTTGCTTTTTTCTGTTGGTAGAATTGTTCTGCGATGCGACTGTTTTTTGACATAATGGTAAAATACTGTTTTAACTGTTTGCTATTAACCTGTGGTAACAAGGAAAGGGGAAGAGGGACGTAAGTTCAAAAAATATCATAAAATAAAATGTATAATTAGCTAAGATATGTATATATATATATGTAATAATTTGTAATTACGTTTTTGAGATCTGAGTATTAAATCCTGTTAATGGCCTAGCGTCCCTTTCCCAACCTTTGGCTTAGGTTAGCTTTGTTTATGCTGATACGACAAGTGTATGTATGTTTGTTACACGGTAAATATACGACAACTTGGTTGTACAAACGTCTGTTTGTCTAGTAGAATTTAGCGGTGGTGTTGTGTGCTATACACTATAATAACTGTAACTTATAATTGTTAGTTGACTTAATATTGATAGTAATGATTTACGAACATAATATTTCCCGTTTACTCTCATGTAAACCAACCAGTCCTCTTGTATGTATTATATCTGTGAATACTGTTCTCTGCAACGAATTTCTCTGTACTTTGTTTGTATTGAGCGAAATCATTACCTTCAGAGTTCTGTGCTTGTTTCGATTCTTACAGTTTTCGGTGAGCGGACCGCCGTTGGTTTTTTCTTGATCAAAAATATATTGTTTTTGTATTCCACAGTTTGGACCTGCCGGACTTGCTCAGAACTTTGATTTCAAATACCTGCGGCCTTATTAATTGTGGTTTTTGTTGTCATTATTTTTTGTTGTGGTTTTTGTTGTCATTATTTTTGGTTTAAGTCAAGTATATTTGTTGTATCAACTATCAAACCAAGGATTTGAATCATCTCCTTCGCGGGTGGGGTTGATTTTTGAATTTAACAAAATTTTTCACTAAAATAATATTCGATCCATTGCTTCAAAAAATAACCCTTTAATGGTAAACATAAAATAAGTTTTTAATCTCCCCCCCCCCCAGTTGTTGACATTTTAAGGATTTCGGGGAAGCAGTCTTAGTGTGAGAGATTGACTTGGATTATATAAAGAATTGGTTGGTTGGAATAAGGTTTCTTTATTTTCGGAAACTTCAAATATATCTTTGCTTATTAATTTCAAGTTTGAGAAATTTCAGGTTCCAATACCAGTAATGTATTCCTGAGATTTCTATTTTTTTCTGGCGACTTTTGTAGTTGTGAGTTTCTACACTGAATCTCATTTAGCTATAGTAGTGTGTTTAATATTTACTTTTTCAGTAACTCTTTTTTCGGACTTGCATGCATTTGAAGCACCATGCTTTTGCTGACGCGATTAACTTTGTTTTTTCTTATTGTTGTATTACTTTCTGGTATCATGGTATAGACGAGTTTTTTTGCAATCTTGCTGCTGCCGTTCTTCGATTGCTTGCCCTTGTGGGCTGTTTCTGAATTTTGTGTCATACTCGCTCTGGTTCTGGCACTTACGGTTAAGATTAAGTTGTATATATGTTTGTGTAGTTAAGTTACAAAGCTGTACATAATTAAGCTTTTTTTACAAACAGAATTAAGAAAATCAGCTGGTTTTTGCAGTCTACGAAACATTGTCTCAAAATCCTGTCTCCAGTTTTGCCTAATTTTACTGAAGCTACTGTTTAGCTCACCTGCGTCTTTGTCTGTTAAGCGGATGATCGTGGGTTCGAGTTCCGACCAGACTCACGTTTTTTCTTACCTCAACAGTATTGTCAATTTTATCAGCTACTTTAAACGGTAATGGTCAATAATCTGTTAAAAATTTAATCCATCCGTTCGGATATTCTGTCGCCCGTTTGTTTTTTTATATTAATACAATTAAAAGGTTAATTATATATTTTATTAATTTTTACAGTAACACATGTTAGCATTAATTTACTGTATCCTTAACTCGATTGAGTATGGCACTGGTTGGCACTGGTGGTTTTTAGGTATCGACGGTTCATTGTTTTACATGTTTTTTTTTGGTTGTAATTACCTCGACATTTTAGTAATACGGTTTTTTGTATCGACGTGTACCAAGTTGGGAAGTTTGTTTGCATTTTTTTTACTATGACGGCTATTATTGTACAATCTGTAGTTATAACTGTACAGTTTTGATTTGACTGCCTTGTTGACTGACTTATTAACATTGGTTTGTTGTAACTGTTGTCTCTATCTTGGCTATTTGACCAAGTTTGTTTGAGTTCTCAAGTAAATAAATCAGGAGCTATGTTAACTTTTGTAGGTCATAGGAACCATATATATGAGTAATAGGATTTAATACGGAAGGATTTCTATAGATATTTCTGATCAGATGAATTTATAATTTTCACTCTAGATTATAGGAACAAGTTAGGTTACGTACCATTATTTTTCCTTTTTCGGAATTTATTTTTGGGATGAAGTGGACAAATAGAAATCCTTCCGAAAATTAAAGAAATAAATAAAACACGCTCGTCCCTCCCAAATACACAACAGTATTCAAAGTTGAACAAACCCTTTAGTATCTAATATATATTAAAATTTAAACTACTGTTTGTTAAATTTTAAAGTTTGGTTCTTTTGGTTCTCCTTACTTGGTATCTCAACTCAACTCATCTCAATCTTGGTAGCTGGAACAGATTTCCTAATTGAATTGTCACTAAAAACCATCGCCTGTCCTGGTTGTTCCCTGGTTTTTTCGGTATATACAAAAGATGCTACAAATTAAACTGAGACTACAGCACTTCCGACCAAAAATTTGTGCTAAATTGAGCACGTGTAATATATAGGGAGCAAGGTAGAATGAGCCATCGAAGTTACTGGTTCCAGCATTGGCAGAGAATTAGAGCTGATCTTTCATGCCATAGTGGGCAGGTTTTCCAAGCCAAGCCAGAGCTTTGTCGAGAAACAGAAAGTCCTAGTCTTTCATCATTAGAATGAGTTTGTGAAATCTGTGTTGTCTGAAGTTTCACAGGAAATCCAAACTACCTAAGTCGATTGAAAATTTAAAATTTTAGCAGTGTTTGAACCACTCTAAAATTCTCTCTTCCTCCCAAGGGAACCATTAGCACAGTTTTGACTGCGTGTATGGCTGGCGTTTTGTGAACGCTATCAGTAATAAGTAAATTCTCCTGTGAGTTAAAACAAAGTAGTTTCAGAAATTAGTATGAACAGCCACGCCAACCCCCGCCCTTCGAACAATAATCTGAGTACCAAAAAAGTTGGCAATTTTACAAGTGCAAGTGCGAGTTTGGACATTTAGCTTCTTTTCATATTGTCAGCTGAACTACAGTAGTTTAGTACAACAGTTAGATCGTAAACATGGAAACTGATAGTAGTTAGAGTACAGCATTAAACTTAAGAGGAAACTAGCTGAGAAGCAAGAGCTATAAACTTCGGATTTTAGAAGTGTAATTGGCTTCAATTGGTCGCCTTAACACCTTGACCGCCGTGTGACCGATATTAGGTCAGATTAGACTATTATATACCTGTGGACCATGTGACCCATATTTGGTCACGCATTGTTGTGACTTCTATTGAAGTCTAAAAGCTTGGCGTAGTAGTTATTACAATCAAATTTGCATGCTAGCCAGTCAGTAAAGTTTTCAGTGACACATAAAGAACCGAAAAAGCTGATTTCCACAGATTTCCATATTTCACGGTTGTTGTGAGCAATTTTGACGAGATTTTTGATGTAATAAGTTTTTGTTGTACATAAAAATGAATAATAAAGATAATTGAATAACCTAAACCATAATACATTTCGAAAATAAGCGTGAGCCTGTTTGGGTCATCAATTTCAGACGACATACCTGGGGGCCATATGTGACCCATATTGGGTCACACCACGTAGACCTCAGATTTGAGTGTCTATGATGTCAGGGAATCTGTCTGACCTCCTAACGTAAGTGTAACACAGTTTTCGCAAAAATTGAGTTTCGGCCTACAGGCAAAGGTACATAAGCTCTAATACCGGCAGTCAATGTGTTAATTGCTAATTTTTTGAGTGGATAATTTTGTAGGGGGGGGGGGGTGGTGAAACCCCTCAAAAAGTTAGAGCTAAATTTTCTTCTCGGTGTCTACGGTACGAACGTATATATCTAGTGTTGGGTATGTTAAACTAAAACTGAAATTATCTTTTACCGCCGACTGAAACTAAAACTGAAATCGCCCTGAAACAACACTAGCAAAATTTTGTGGCCCTTTGGCGTTGCTTTCTGCTTAATTTTAAACAGAACCAGACATGTCATCGTGTCTGCACCTTTTTGCTTTATTTGTTCCGTAAACTCGGGCCGAGACCGGAAAACTTTTGAAAACAACAAATTTCAGAGAAACAAGTGTTATGTGTTTTAAAGTGTTTAAAGTGTTTTAAAGCAGTGTTATGAAAACTAACCAGGTGAAGAAACCATATGATTAGTGTTAATGTTCCAAATACTGGGAATAAGCTGCAAAAACTGCAGGAAACCTTTAAGCCTAAAACTGCTAGTTTCGATCTCGGTCTCGCCAAAAAGCAGATGCATCTCGGTCTCGCTTGCCTGCTCTCAGAGATCATCGCCTCGGTTTGCTGCACATTTCCGAAAGCAAAATTTTCAGCCATTCAGGAATCAAGAACGCAAATACATGGCAGCTGTCTGCAGATTTTAGCAATCAAAACAGTGTGCTACAATCTTTCAAAGTAGGTTTCCTCCATTTTCGCATACTTTGTGATTGTGATCAGTTTCGGAAAATTCCCCACTAATTGCAGATGAGTCATTGAGGCTTACAACCGCCATGTTCCGATTGATCCACTCCAAATTAGTCTGCCATATGGTAATTAACCCTTCACCCCTCGAAATGGTGGACTCCCAGGTATTTTTTCCGGTAAAGTTGCGTTAGGGCGCCCGTGAACTGAGGTCATTTTAATTTTGGTGCGTTAGGGCGCTCAAATGGTGCGTTAAGGCGCCTGTTGCGTTAGGGCGCCCAGTAAGTGCGTTAGGGCGCCTGTAGAGTGCGTTAGGGCGCCTGATTTTTTTCACGATCATAAAGTGTTATTGTGAATGAACATCTATTATGAAAGTGTTAACGTAGTGCACAGTTTAAAAGTATAAATAGAAGGGGTCCGCATTAATAAACATATGTATAGTCTGTTCGCCTAAAACGAAAATTTTACTGCTGAAATTTGAAAGCACAAATTAGTTTTAATTAATTAAAATATACCTGTTTAGTGGAGTGTCAAAACAAAATTTTGGTTGCGCGCAAAAAATATGATAAGTTTATGGGAACATGAAAATTCATGAAATCTTAAATTTTGAATTTGACTTGATTCTTTGGATATAACTTGGAACAGGATAATTGTGATTGTTTTACAAAAATTCAGAAATAAAAATAATTTTCAATTAATTTACATTGATACTGATTTAAAGTGTTAGTTTAGTTATTTAAAGATTTCACTAATTGTTCCCATCTATTTGTACTTTAAACTGCATATTAAGTGCTTTGAAAGAAACAGACTCGGTTGTTTCCTATTGGAATAGTCGCCTCATAACGCATAGACTGGGCGGTCGCCCTAACGCACACACACTTGGCGCCCTAACGCACACACTGGGCGCCCTAACGCACACACTGGGCGCCCTAACGCACACACTGGGCGCATTAACGCACACATTGGGCGCCCTAAAGCACCATGTCCAAAAATTGAAAAAGCGCCCTAACGCATCATAGGGGCGCCCTAACGCAATAGAATCTTTTTTCCTGCCATGTGTAAAACGCACGTTTTCAAAAAAATTTCGTGCCTTCCAAATTCCAAAGAAGGCTCTGTAAAAATACCACGAAGGTCACGAAACGAAATAAAAAATTTCTCAGCTTCTGGGGGGCTCCGTTTCCCAGACCCCTCGAAAATTTTTTGAATCCCCCCTAAATTTTTTCTGACTACGCTAGTGCCCTCAACCTAAGGCGGCCGAGATAACATCAATCTAATTGCTCCCTAGGTTTGAAAGAACTAACAGCAAAAATTTGCACACACAATTTATTAGTAATCTTCAGGTATAAAATCACATTCAAGTCAGTTGCGAGACAAGCACAGCAATTATTGTACAGATATAGTTAAAAATCATTAACTCACTCAGTTTGCACACATGTTAAGACACATCATTTCGTATATAAACAAGGCGAGATACAAACAAAAGAAATGCAATACCGCAATATATACAAACAGTAGTAAACTAAGAAAACACATTCAGTTATAGGATTACAAAATGAAAAACGTAATAGATGACAAGTAAAATCCTTTTAATCTTCTTTTTATAAAAAAACTTTCTTTTAATATTCAGTATTGATAATTATTCAGATGATTTAGATCAAAACCCCAACCACCAATATGAAACTTTAGTAATTGCTGCTAATTTTTTAACAAAATCAATTTATCGGAGGTCATTAGATGACCATGGGACATCGTAATGGAGAGCCCATACCATAGAAACAGATGCTAAACAAAACTTGGTATATATATATACACCAAATTACCACAAAATTTGGAATTTTCCAAATTACCACCAAACTTGAATAGAAACAATTGAACATAAGATACATAGAGGTATGTACATTACCATAGTGTAAAGAGATGTACATATAACAGGAGAAGTCAGTTAACATTATGTTAAAGTTGTCTAATACAGTTAGTCAAACACATTGGTCAGTCAAATAAAAACAAGTCATGTTTTGAACAAAAAAACAAATGTTCCGAAACAAAAAATCTAAACAAATTGGCAGTTCTGCCAGGGATCGAATCACGGACCAGACGATCCGGAGGCAAGCGTACAACCAGCTCGGCCGTGCAGTACAAACCAGTCTCCAACAGAGAGAGAGAGAGAGTCAATTAGGCAATCTTAATTATGACTAGTTGGCGACGCATAATTCCAGGCCGGTTTATATTATATATATATATATATATATATATATATATATATATATATATATATATATATATATATAAATGTACGACACGTCAGAATTCACCTTTATAAAGAAGGGGGTAGTTTGGAGCGGGAGGGGCTACCAGGTCAAGATAGGGTGGCTGCCACATCCAAGATATCCGTAGGAGTAGTGGAGGGAGTGCTACTCTGGACATCAAAGGAGGAGCCGACACTGTGGGTGGCCTCCTCACCGCCGGAGGAGGAGGACTCTTCAGAAAGTCCATTCCGCCTATACTTAGTCAGGAAGGCAAAGATGGACTCCACATTGGTCCGAAGAATGTCCTGAAAAATAATGCAAAAAAAGTGGAATCCATGATGGAAGGCGAAAATTCAAAATCACTTCAAAAACAACAATGTCTAATATAATATCGTGTTGTACAACTCTGTGAGATTGAAGTCGAAGTTGAAAGAATTTTGAAGAAAACTATTCAGGGCGGAGATCGAACCCGAACTGCCAGACTGCTAGCAGAGTACGCAATCACCCAGCGAAGCAGTCGACAGCGAGACCAATTTATTACACTGATTTCAACCTTTCAAAGATTGCTGATACAACCCACTATTCTAAAAAATCGGGGCCACTTACACACACTATCCGAAAAATTAATTTCGCGAAATCGAGCTGTGGCATCGAAATTTTAATGTGACCGAAAATATGCCGATATTAAATTGTAGCAAGCTATACCTTATCAGTATTCATGATGGCATGAAGTGAATGGAGGAGGGTCGCCGTGACATCGGGGGAGCCCAGAAGGTCCGCCAGGGCGAAGCAGATGCACCCGCACGCGATCGAGCTCGGAGGTAGAACCGACACAGAAAACTCTAAAATACGAAAAACACAAAAACATTAATGTAAAAAAACAAAAAAATTAGATACAAATATGTCTTGTCCGCTATTCCTCAGCGAACGCCAAAATAGGTACCGGGGTCAACGGACTCCGCACTGGTTTTACAAACGAAGCAAACTGTCCACCTAAAACAGTCTGACTGCAGCATCACAGGTATAGGTTTCATCACTGTCAAAAATCAGCATTTTCCCCTGTTCCTTTTGCCCTTTTCAATTCATGGACATAAATGCTAATTTTGTGCTCAAAGCAGCGCTAGCAAAACATAGCAAATATAAGTACATTATATGGATCTTTTGCGCTTTCCCCCCCAGCCCTAACTTTTGATTTTTTTGACCAATAACTTTGAAATTTGGTGTGGGTGCATACTGGAGGCTGGTGCATTCAAAAATTAAAAATTTTAAAATTTTAAAAATTTTTAAAAAATTTTAAATTTTTGTTTGGTAAGGGGGGGACAAAGGGTAACCAAAATTTTTGAAAAATTTTGCTGAAAACATGCATACAGGAGCACGAATCTGAAATCCGTTTTTGATTCAGCTTTTCGTTAGCTCAGTATATATAAGCTAAAGTTGTAAGCTTCACATGTAAGCTTATACTGGGCTAACGAAAAGCTGAATCGAAAAACGGATTTCAGATTCGTGCTCAGCGCCACAGAAAACCCCTGTATGCATGTTTTCAGCAAAATTTTTTGGTTCCCCTTGGTCCCCCCTTACCAAACAAAAATTTAAAATTTTGAAAAATTTTTAAAATTTTAAAAATTTTTAATTTCTGAATTCACCAGCCTCCAGTATGCACCCACACCAAATTTCAAAGTTATTGGTCAAAAAAATCAAAAGTTAGGGCTGGGGGGGAAAGCGCAAAAGATCCCATTATATAATATATAGCTTACGTACATGTCGGTATCTAAAGAAAAGGTCAAAGGTCATACGTATATAACATAATTAAGCTGCATCCATATCAATTTATCATTTCATATAATTAAGGAACAACTGTTGCTTTAGACTCCTCGCTTATATATTCCACCAATCAAACTCAATTGCGCAACCGAAGCAGCAGAAGTCAGGAAATTTCAGGAGTAGAGTGGACAGGAGGGGAAATAGGAAAAAGGAAAGGAAAGGAAAAGAAAAGCCGCTCCCTTTTAAAAGAGAAAATGACCCTCAGAGATGGAGGTAGGGAGGCCCACAGGTGACATCAATAATTCATTCGAACTCTAATGTAGGACGGAGGCAGGGGGTTTCAACGTCCGACTAACCTTTGACCTAAATTTCCAACCAGCAAATGACCCCCACTAATCATCAAACTTTTGATTACCTAATCAGCTAATAAAGCAATAAACTTTCCCTGTCAATGTATATAGCATACGTAGCAAATGTAGCCTGGTGCTATAAAGCTTACATTGAATTTTCTACATCTTTCATTCACAACGTTTAGGCTAAACCAAAGCGAAACGGAAACCATATCTCAAATTCGCAAACGAAAAAGAGCTTATATACATTTTGGTGATACGCGGTTTCGAAGTAGTTTACAACAACAACAGGAAGTATATATAACACATATATATATATATATATATACTTAAAATATAAAAACATAACTACGTTATGTATTCATAATATATATATATATATATATATATATATATATATATATATATACGTATGAAATTGACCAACACCGATACGTACATAACCTAACATTTATCAGAAAAATATTCCAAAAATCTTTACTAAAAAACGTTTCGAAATCGTCAAGCACCAGAATCCACCAATTATAAACGTTTTTCCTTCGCCTGAGCAGCTCCATATATAATTGCCGTAAAAGGGGTCACGTGACACGTGCGTATTTTGGACTTTGGCCAACTGCCAAGAACTTTACAAAGGTCCTTGGCAGAAAGTTTAATTTAAATTTAATCGTTTATCAAAAGACTCTGGTAAACAAGACGAGGGCGAGTCACAACAAACAGCCTTGAAAATTTCTGACACTCATTTAATGAGAAAATAAAACTTGTTCATAGACAGAAACGGGCAGATCATACATACAACAGAAAAGAGACTTCTTAGGAGAAACTTTGCTAATTTCTACGTACAAATTCCTAGACGGGAGGCGTCACCACACGAAACCAGAACCTAGGAGAGAGAGAGAAGGGAACTCGGAGGTTCAGCTTTTCAGTCACCATTGAAAGTAAAGAATTGGGCCCAGCCGGGGATCGAACCACGACCTTTCTGATTCCGGAACAGACGTGCTAACCCACTACACCACAGAGCCATCAGACTGAACTTCCATATCAGGATTATCAATCTTTCCTATGCCTGCTTCCCATACAGACTTGTATTGAATTCAGTTAATAAATTTTCACATGTATATATATGTAGCAATATGTAGGCATATATACGGATTTATTTATATATATAACACATGAGTACAATAACAATTATCTACTACAAATGTGGTAAATGGTATGTAATTATAATAGTGGATTTTAAAGTGGGAAAAGGCAAGACTTGCTGTCATAATACTAATTGTATGGCACTTCCGGAAATTTTAGGCTGAAAACACCCTCAACTGCGTACGTGGAGCTCAACGAAGATGAGGATAAGCTCACAAGAAATAATTAATTGGCGTGAGAGTTTTGCGTACCTAATTTGACCGCTACTACGTACGTACAATTAAAAATTAATCTCTATAAATTCCCCTACACAGAGAAATTAACAAGAAAAGTGGAACGCATTTCGGGACATTTCTTTGAAAAATCTTTCCTTAATATGCTCCCAAGAGGACTATTGTAATTAGTGTAACGCAACGCGTATTGCACGTAATTTTACAACACCGGGCGTTCATGTTCATTTCTATTTTCTTTGGTGACAACTCTGAGGCAAAGGCGGTAGATAAAAAGGGAAGGGAATTATGACCTCAAAAGACCGTCCTTAATGTGAATGTCAGTTTAGTCTACACACCACAACGTTACAATATTTGCATACTTCAGCAGATGTTATGTCAAAAATTGACCAAAACAGGAGACATTTTCCCTGGAAAATTGACCGATTACATACTACTTAGGTACGTACACATTTAATCAAACTGTAACTGGAATAAAAGAGACCTGAGATGACCCCCCCTCCTTCTGAAAGTAGATGACTGGTCAACAGGTCAACATAATTTGGGGGGCGTATAATCATCAAAATAAAAGTTTCGGATATATATATGTCGTAGTACAGTAGATGATTCAGTACAGTCACGGATTGTACTAGTACAGTATGTGATCCTACACTGTACTAGTACAGTGCGTGATCATCCTTAGCACAGTGCAAAGTGTAACAAAGACTCAATGTATTTATGGAACCTTCTTCACGAATGCAACAGCATGTTTGGGCCAGAATAGAAGTTTTGATATTTAAATAATAACTATTTCATAGTTAAGACAGGGTTTTAATTTACATGCAAAAAGTAATGCCGTTGCATAGCTCCAGCCACGATTAGACGCCTATAGACTCGTGTCGACGCGTCAAACCAATCAAAATGTTGGTTCGGGCAAACACTGCACAATGATGTTGATGCATCTTGTACTTTTTTGTAGGTTTGAAACAATTGTCTAAAGTCGAAATTCAACATCTTAATTTTTGATATTCTACTATCAAAGCGGCTTTAGTCACAAGCAGACATATGCAGGAGGGGAAACCCCCCCTCCCGCCGCCGCCCGCCCCCCCCCCCCCTGAACCCGTCCCTGGTGAGGGACCCCTCTTGGGGGGGGGGGGGGTGAGCTCCAGGTATGGGGGGGTGAAAACCACCCCCCAAACTCCCCCAAGCACATGTATGGCCCCAAGTAATCCCACCATCCGGTATGGGATGAGATCTTAATCCCATCCCATCCCATCCCAAGGGGTGCCATGGAAATTCCATTCGTCAACACTGTCCAAAACATTGAAACACAGCAAAGTGAATATTTTAGTAAGTGACAGTACGAGAAGAGCCTCTCGACTAGCGTTTGAGGCCGGCCTGCCCTGGAGCAGTCTGCAATGCAGCTATTATGGCTGCTAAGATATTGATTTTCGATTGTTTTAAGTATAGCATGGAAAAGTGCGTAGCTCGATGTTGAGTTCATTCTAGACTTAGTTTCTCTAAATTGTGAATTTCTCATTGTTATTATTCTATAATTATTAATTATTTTATTATTCTATTAAACAAAAACTAACAAATAGCAGTCATCCCAAAATTTTGGGTACTCACTCTCAATTTTTTACAGATGAACCTTGGAATATGATAAGGGCTGTGAAAGTAAAATTGGTAACAGGTTTCCAATTAAATCTGTTTGCTGCCATATCCTATTAATAGATAACATTCATCTAATCAGTCAGGATGTATATAACAAATTTCCAAACTAAGAAAAATAGATAACTGTTATGCAATAAGTATTCTTAACAATTTAATAATTTAATTTAAATATGTTGAAATGCAAAAAATGCAATTTAGCAATATAACTTGGTCGAAAAATGCCTATCTTTCGAAAAAGCAGCAATTTTCGCAATTTTGCAGAAAAAACTAATTTCTGCGCCAAAAAATTTCGACACTGGCAGAAGATTCAAAGTAACATTGGGTATCGTTCGAAAGCTTTATACATATACAGTGTTACTGTGGAATTAGAATTTTTAGTTAGAGCTTCTATTTTTTATAATATGCAGCCAAACTTAGTGACCCGCATTTTTGGTCACCAAAACGACAGATGTTAGCGATTTTCGGCAGTTCGCTAACTTCGAAAATTCATTAAATTTTTTGAAGGCCTAAATCCAAAATTCTAATTCCACAGTGAACAGTATCTGTTTAGAGGTTTAAATCGATACCAACTGTTACCCGGTATCTTACATAGATTTTTTGCGCAGAATTATAATCGACACTTTTTCGATTTCCTATGTTTAACACATGCATACCTCTACTTTGAGGTGAATTTTCTCAACAACCGTAAGAGATCCAACTTAAATTTTATAAACTCGTTAAAATATCCCACTTGGACAATAAAATACGTGAAAATGAGAAAAATCGGAGATGGTCGAAAAAATGACCCCTTGGAGCCCCCCTTAATTTAACACTAACTTAAAATTTTAACAATCAAATGCTTATTTAAACATTACATCTTATTCAGACCCCAAACATGCTGTTGCATTCGTGAAGAAGGTTCCATAAATACATTGAGTCTTTGTTACACTTTGCACTGTGCTAAGGATGATCACGCACTGTACTAGTACAGTGTAGGATCACATACTGTACTAGTACAACCGGACGACGACACTACTGTACTACGACAAATACTAGGGACGACCGGACTCCAAAAAACCGGACCGGACGGTAAACCCGCCGGGCCGTTAACACTACAAAAAAAATCGAAAATTTTTCTGACGTTTTGGACAATTTTTTCACGATTTTTCGCTTTTTTGTAGCTACTATAACATTGTAATAGCTTTCTAAAATTGTATTTTGTATATTATATATTTCAATGCACGAATACGAAACTTGCAATTTATTATGAGAATTTTGTCTTATTATATAGTTAAACTTTTTGTAATTACAAAAAATTTAAAACATTAATTTGTATATACACGGTATGAATAAATTATGAACATATTGTCTATATATGTTTATGATTATTCGAGCACATGCTCGACAAAAGGTTTTATCTACTTTATGAAATCGAATTTCGATGAATGAGTTAATCGAATGCAATTTGACTTCTAAAGTATATTTACTGGCAGGCAAATAAAAATTAATTTCTTAGTTAAACTGAATATTAAATTAATTGAAATAAATTGGTAGAAATTGATTCCACGAAATGCATGCGAGCGAGCTTTCGGCAAAATAAGCCAGAAACATGTTTAGTTTTTATCTGAGTTGCCTGACAATTTCTAGTCATAATTAGAAATTATATATATACGACTTTACTAGAGCTCCAAGAAAAGTTTCAGCATTTTCAAAACAAAATTGTCGCGAATATAACGAGCTTTTATTCTCTTTGTAGTCAATAGATAAATTAAAATAATTTTTCTGAAAATTACTGTTCCCGTAATTTATATACTATAAGATTTGGCTGTATCTGGCTATGAATTTAGATAGCATCAGCTTCGAAAATTGGACTTGTTTGGAATATCAAGTTTTAAATTTTGGGTGACCTGAACTAGTAATTAATAACTAAATAATTACTTTACGTATTATTAGTTTCCTGAGTAAAAGGTGAATCTTTGCACTTTTCTGCAGATCTTTTGTCGCTGATTGCAATATAACCTTTTACCATTAAACATATAAGAACGTAAAGTATTTTTCACAAGTTTCAAAAAATTTGAATTAAACTTAAATTCTTCTTGCGGCAATTCTCTTTTTTGGCTAGCTTCAACTGCATTTTCAAATTTATATAATGACATTTCTTCAAATAATTAAAAACCCTTCTATTTGTTCCATCCATAATTTTTTAATATTTTTGTTGCACTCTGCACTATATTTATATACAAAACAAACAGCGAAAAGCTTATTGCATACTATTTAAACAATAGTTGAGCTAAAACTGACATCTAATTATGCAACAGTGCACTAATCTTTGAAATAGCATAGGTTTACGCCAAGGCTTCAATATATTCCAATTTAGCAAAATTAATAATTTTAAAGTATCTATCAAAAAGCTAATAGCAATCAAATGGGCGGACTTGTGCTCTATTTTGAATTTCTAAATTATATTTAAGTGCGTAATATTTTGATCATATACGTAATTAATATTCATAATAATAAATTAACGATAAGGTACTAGATAATTATTAATAAATCTAAACATTCCAAGTAAAGTATATAATGCAATAGCGCCGCAGGCAAAAATTTTTGAGAAAATAATATTCTGGTTACAAGAGATTCGCGATTTTTTCAAAACGTTAAAAGAAATTTTACAAAATTTCTGAAAATTTTAATAAAATTTCACTTTTGATAATACGATAAAATTGGTTCCGGTTCCGGTACGTTTTCAAAAACCGGAACCGGAACCAAAAAGTACCGGAACCGGAATTCCGGTCGATCCCTAATATATACTTATTATAACCTACACAGTACATACGTATATATATACGTATAAGTATACTTAGAAGCGGAATAGGGAAGCACTGGGACAAGAGTCCGGCTTAAACTTTGCTATTCTGATTAAACGTTGTAATATATATACGTACGCACATAACCACATAATTTAATTAAACAAAATTAAGACAATTACGTAAATTTGCGATCCAGCCTCTATTGTAGCTCAGTCGGCAAAGCGCTCGTACGACAAACTAAAGGCTAGTGGATCAAATCGCGCAGGGAAATATGATTTTTACAAAACCTTCGTCGATGGTGTATTACATAATTCATTTCATTTACTGCATCAACTAGCCTTATTTTTACTTTTAATAGCAGCTGCTTAGTTATAGACAGACAACATATACGTAAATTTAGCACGCAGGTTTATATCCATCTGTGAGTCAAGAAATTTGCAATAAAGCAACTGTTGCGCCATAATGAAAATAAAGACAACATTGAACGCAGAAATCTGTGAATAGCAATTAAATCAGCAATACGCAGGATAATTGCAGAGCAGCTATACAGAAGGAACATAACCGAAACAATAACCTTGAAGAATAAAGAATAAATTGAAAATATGAGGACTGATATGCATCACCTGTTGTTTTTGTAATTTTCTAAGTATATATATACAGATTTACGGACATATTTTTTAAGAATTTTCAAATACTTAAAGATTTTATATATATAATTTTATTTGCTATATAAATTCACTTCAAACCAACGTGTAGCACGTGATATATACTATAACTATATATACTACATTACGTATATATATATATAAGTTTTCATATTTCTATAAAATTTATATAGAAGATATCATCAAGATGTTAACACAAGTTTCGATGTATGTTCGCTAACACAGTCTACAAAATTCTTCGATAAACATCTTGCACAAGTTTGATATGTAACTTATATGTACAAATAAATAATGCGTATAAATGGTGTGCGCAACTACACACCTAAATACCATAACTTTTACTGCATTGCATTAAATTCGATCCAAATTTAATATTACGTGCATAGAATGTATTTTAGGTGTATGTCTAAAGTACGTAATAACTACTTGATATGACCTTTGCAGACTCATAAGGGGTTAAATACCGATGCAATATGACACGGACAGATGTTAAACACTATCATAAAATATTTTAGCAATAAATAAACCACATGTATACATATAATAACCATTTCGGTCATGCAAACGTGCATACTACGTACGTACGTCGTACATATGTAATAAACCATTTCATGCCAATTATATATTCCTGTAGCTACTCGTCTCATGCAAACTTGAAATAGAGAAAGGTCAAAATTATGATGCCAGAAACAAAACATCTGTTGAGTTGAGAAGAAAGTTTCAAGGACTTCAATCGAATTAGAGATTGGATTCGAAACAGATATAAAGCGTACTCTTACAAAAGTTTCATATTCCACATCTGTGATAGTAACAAACTTCACTCCTACAACGCTTGCTCTGAAAAAGCGTGTCTCTCTTACAGTAATCTAGAACTGTATATATATGTACAGTATATATATACGTATGACTAACGATGACACTAATCAGATGTGACAGTGACACGCGACTTCATGTAAAGTCAGCCGCACCTCACACACACTCAAAAAACCAAGTTTTTCAAAATAATTTTTATCCAAATTTCAAAATACAGATCAGTGAACACTGTTACGGTCACAGATTTTTTGAAAAATGCAGAAATTAGCTTTTCTGGGAAAAAAGTCCGTTATGTAACAACGGGCGGACAGATAAAAGAAAAGCTGGGACAAAGCGTCTGGAAAGAGTCAAACTTAACGGTTTGAAATAAAACAGTTTCCACTCTATGCTCACCGCTACCGTATTCCAAAGTACGGAGGTCGCGTGTTCAGAGAAATAGTTAGACTCAAATAAATTGTCAATCTCAAGAAAAATAGTTAGACTCAAATTAATTGTCAATTTCAAGAAAAAATGTCATTTTACAAGCAAAAAACTCGGTCATGTTTTTGACAATTTCTTCGTCTCTTTTGACAACTAAACAGTTTGTTTGGTACGCCATTTGTCCCTGAAAAGGTGATTAATAATGCAAATAAACGGCAAAAATCCTCCAAAAATGCTGACCAACATTGGAAAGTATGTCGCAAAATTACCCTTACGTACCTTTTGAATTCAGATGTCAAAAAACACTTATATACCGTAACCTTTGCAACTGTTCATAGCTAAATGGGATACTAACGTTCTAGGTTTCTAAAGTAGAAGTACAGTTTTCAAACTAAAGCCAGCCATAAAATTTAAGATTGTGTTAACAATCCTGAAGTCAAAAACTCCCCATTTGCAACATTTACTTTTCTTTCAGTGTTCTTTCCCTTTTGTTAGTTATTGTGCAAAAATTGCACCACCAACCAGACGCGTGTGGCAAAAGCGTGCCTTCCTCCCTCAAAAGAAGATTCCATCCTTTAAAAACCAAGTACCCAGAAGAATACTTTTACAGAAAAAAACATGTATTTACGTACGTAAGTATACATTATATGTTAGACAACTTTTTACTTGTTTGACAAGAAAAACACGCCTCTCCTAAACTGATCCACAAATTATTTATCAACAAAAATGTTACAAAAACAGGAATGAATATCTACCTACTTAAATGTTACTATACCTATGATTATGGACTGTAGATATATATATAAATGTTTACAGTTTAGTTTATTTTATAAGCAATATTTGTAGCTAATTTGTTGGTATAGGATTGGATCGGGGGGAAAGTCGTGGGAAAGTTTCTTGCTTTACACCAACCTATGATTCATGATACAGAAAGAAAGAAAGAGCCTGCATAGCTCATACAAATTACGTAATCTTTATTGACCCAAGACAGTTTAGATAAGCAAAGTATATTTTATGACAAATATATACGAACATATTCAGGAATGCTTTTACAATAATGTTTGTATATAAAATTAAACAAATATATACCGATGAATTAAATAGCTTAGGAGAAGACTTGGGTGTCCCTTTATACATATACGTATATACATTTTGTAAACAGAACTGCACCTTCCAAAATACCCAAATGAAGCAGCGAAACAACATGCTTAGATTATTTCTTTAATGTAGGCCGCTCAGGATCGAAGCCGATTAATGGCATATCTTACAGGCTTGCGAAATCGAATGAAATAAAAAATTGCTAAATATTATACGTATATATACCGGTCCGGTAGATTAAGATTTTTCAATATGTTTCAGAAAATTCTATTTTGATATACACACCTCCAACTTAGGGAAAGAGGGAGGAAGCAAGATCGGTTTTATATCCGTAGTAGTCTTTAATCTCTACGATTCATCGTCGAAAAAAGAAATAGACATATATACATAGCAAATGTTTCATTGCAAAAATATCCATTTGCACCTTTTTCAAAATTATAATTTCAATTGCCTCCACTTAGAGAGAAATTATCAGCTGTTTTTTCTGCTCTATCACCCACAGACAGACAGCCGCCGATCGAAAACATGAAAAACAACATTTGTGGATCAGACAGCAGACATATATATAAATTTTCTCCAAATTTCACAGACGGCAATAATTTTTTACAGTCTGATTTGTTAGACAAAAAATCTAATTCCTGATTTCAGTTGCTAAAAAGAGCCAGAAAGAGGCTAAAAAAACGTAATCTGTTACATTTAGAGAACAATTTTAGGGGGGACGGGGGAGTATATATAAATCTGCAAAAACTATATATACATAATTCATTCTTTGATTGTTCCTCTCAGACGAATAGGAAGCTTTTGAGTTTTAGTCAGTCAACAGATTTAAAAAATAAAAGAAAATGAAACATTTCAATTTCACATTGTTTTTCGGCTAGCCTGTTTTTCGTGTATAGTGTTTAGCTTCAGTAAAACAACTGAAGTCCAATAAATTACATATATTATATATATACGTATATATATATTTGCAAGAATTTTCTCAAAATTCTCCAAGAGTAATAATCGAACCTTTTCGTTATATAACTCTTCCGTCCAACCCAACCTCAAAATATATAAAACATGTCTTATACATAATTTTCATAACATATATAATTTTCTAAGTGGGCGGGGGAGGGGGTCAGCTGATCATCTCTATCCTCCCCCGTCCTGCTCACGGTAACTGAAGTTCTTGTTGTTTGCTTTTGATGGTTTGGACTTTCGTTACCTTGGCTGATATAATGTCTTATTTCGATTCTAATTTGTGCCAAGTTGATTCTTTTGTTATTCTGTTTTGATTGTATTGTTTCTTCTTTGGTTTGTTTTGTTTTTCGAAGTATATAAACATTTAACTTCATTTACTTGAGTAAATGGTTTCTTTCTTCTTTCTTTCTTCTATATATATATATATATATATATATATATATATATATATATATAATATATATTATATATATAAAGGAAAGGGTGTGGCGCATTTGATTACATTACTTGATAAAAGTTTCTATACATCTTGTAAGAAGCTGTGATAAGCAGCAATTGATAAGGAAGGACGCGAAGTAGCCTCTGAAAATTAATGATCAAAGAATGACCACCTGAAAAGCCCTTTCGTCCTTTGGTCTGGAGATAACAAATTTATATATATATATATATATATATATATATATATATATATATATATATACGTACAGAGATTCAGTTTTAAGATTTAAGGAAATAAATGCCAGTTTCGCTGTCAAATTTATATAGGTCTGCTGTGGTCTGCGGGGTTCGTTCAGGGACCATTCAAAGGAGAGGGGAGGGGGGAACACATTTTAGGAAAAAACCGGAGTTTATTTTTCTCTAAACTTGAGGAAATGCCAAAAAACATTTTTGAGGTCTGACGCCAACCCACTCGTTCCTCAAATTCGCTTTCAGCACAAGACTGTCTTTAAGCATATATATAAGTATATGTTAATAAAACAAACACAACTAAACATCAAATATCACAAATTCGTAAACATGTACGACACATATATATATACATATACATATATATATATATATATATATATATATATATATATATATATATATATTATTTCTTCCATAGAACAATTTAACATATATTTCGTTTGTTCGTATATAATGTTACATCTGTCCCAATCTATCCCAGTCAAAATCTGACTATATAATACATTTTAGTAGGTTACGGCGCCAAGTCAATTTTCGTTGCCGAAATTGCCTCAGAAACTTTCACTATAACAAAGTGATGTTGATACTAGGCGAGGCGCTCTCATTTTGATCACAAATATTGTCAATATTGCAAACTGCAGAAAAATTTTATATATTTATATTTTGTATGCGTAAATCTCATTTTTTTGCAAACAAATGCAGACTAACACAACAGTAATTTTGTAAAAAAGGGGTTTGGTTGGGCCCTATGTCGATTTATTCATCTATTCATTCAGAAAAACGGCTAACAGCAGTCGCCCAATTTCATTCATAAATTCTCTAGTCACATGAAACCGAACACCATACCCTAAACACTTTTTATTTGTTTATACGTACGTATAATCTAGGTTCTTAAAGCACAAAAATATATTTATATACGTGACAATAAACAACTAAAAAGCGAAAGTTTCTCCGCCAGAGGAAAAGGGGGTACAAGACTTCTCCGTTTCAGTATCGATAAATCACGTTTCATTTCGTTTTTTATATCAATTCGTCCATATTGACAATTATATATATATATATATATATATATATATATCAATTATATATATATTTGTGCATTGTCTTGCCGGCCTGGCCTGGAATCGATTCGTTTGGTTTCTTCCCACGATTTCAGCAAAGAATTAAAGAAGCTGTCCATTCAGAAAACGATGTAGTCTAGGAAAAAGTTTCATTGGTGGGTCTCAAGTTACAGCAAGCAAAGGCTCCCTCTACAAAAAATGTGGTATATACATACTTTTTTGTGCGTACGTAGGTTTCACCAGAATATATATATATACACCGTCTACCTTCTTCACACTTTCTGTTAAGTTTTTTTATTACCAACATATATATAAATATATATATATATATATATATGTGTGACGTGTGTGTATTTTGACAAGGTTGCTCACTCCTTCACTCTAGAGTTTGAGTTTTTTAATTTTGACAAAAAATAAAAAGTCACAACTCCTCTTGCTCCCTCTTTCTCCAAATTAGACTCCTCTGTACATACATTAACATAGGGTCTGGTCCTGGGGGGGGGCTTGTCCCCAAAAAATTTTGAGGGGGCTTGTACCTTGAACAAAAATTTTCAGGGGGGCTTGTACCTCAAGAAAAAATTTGTGAAAGTTTTTCGAAAAATTGACGCTAATTTTATTAAAACTAGTAATTTTTTTGTCAAAATTTGCGAAGCCGGAAATTTTTTGAAATTTTCCTGTAAAAACTAATTTTTTCCGGCTGTTTTTGGTTATCCCTTGGCCATTTTTTCGCTACCCCTTGTCTCCGACAGCAGTAGGGCTTGTACCTTGTCCGGGTTGGGGGGGGGGCTTGGACCCCCCCCCAGACCCCCCGCGTTAACCTATGCCTCTGTAACACAGCACGCGGCTACGGTATCTACCTAGTACCTACCTACCCAGGGGCGTACGTACGTATATATATATACAAGTAACAAAAATGCTCCGCACAAAAGAGGATAATATGTGTGTGTTGGCTGTATCGTATATATATCCTTTAAATATCCTTTAAATATATAATAAATATAAATAGGTATATATATATATCCTTTAAATTCCGGTTGAAGAAGTAAAGACAAAAGTTTCATGGGCACGTGACGTTATTTGGCACAGCAAATATTGGTGGATGGTTCCATGTCAAAAGTTGCTCAGCTCACTTACGGCTTTCATTTGATACCAAATTTGACCACTTTTGAAAACTTTCATTTTTGACCGAAAATCGCCTAAGTCCCCACCCCACCCCACCACAGCACTCTACAGCCACTTTGAGCATGCAGTTCTATGACAAAAGTTGCTCAGCTCGATTAGGGCTTTCATTTGGTACCAAATTTGACCACTTTTGAAAACTTTCATTTTTGACCGAAAATCGCCTAAGTCCCCACCCCACCCCACCACAGCACTCTACAGCCACTTTGAGCATGCAGTTCTATGACAAAAGTTGCTCAGCTCGCTTAGGGCTTTCATTTGGTACCAAATTTGACCACTTTTGAAAACTTTCATTTTTGACCGAAAATCGCCTAAGTCCCCACCCCACCCCACCACAGCACTCTACAGCCACTTTGAGCATGCAGTTCTATGACAAAAGTTGCTCAGCTCGCTTAGGGCTTTCATTTGGTACCAAATTTGACCACTTTTGAAAACTTTCATTTTTGACCGAAAATCGCCTAAGTCCCCACCCCACCCCACCACAGCACTCTACAGCCACTTTGAGCATGCAGTTCTATGACAAAAGTTGCTCAGCTCGCTTAGGGCTTTCATTTGGTACCAAATTTGACCACTTTTGAAAAATTTTATTTTCGACCACTTGACCCCCCACCCGACTGACCCTTCAAACGGCAAAGTGGAACCAGGCCAGCAAAATAGGTACGTCGGACGGCAAAACGGATACCGGGAATGAGCTGGGCACACCAGAAAACCCCTATAGACAAAGTTTTGAGAGGCCAGGTAGAGCCTACTATGGACCTCCAGGAAGCGGTTTCCGACGTGACCCTCCAGACGGCAAAGTGGAACCAGCACAGCAAGATGGATGAGTCCTACGGCAAAAAGGACACCGGGAATGAGCTGGGCGCACCAGAAAACCCCTATAGACAAAGTTTTGAGAGGCCAGGTAGAGCCTACTATGGACCTCCAGGAAGCGGTTTCCGACATGACCCTCCAGACGGCAAAGTGGAACCAGCACAGCAAGATGGATGAGTCCTACGGCAAAAAGGACACCGGGAATGAGCTGGGCGCACCAGAAAACCCCTATAGACAAAGTTTTGAGAGGCCAGGTAAAGCCTAGTATGGACCTCCAGGAAGCGGTTTCCGACTTGACCCTCCCGACGGCAAAGTGGAACCAGCCCAGCAAGATGGGTGGGTCTGACGGTAAAACTGACTGCGGGAATCGATTCTCCGTGCCAGAAAACCATTGTATGGAAGATTTGAGCGTTCAAAGTGAAATAGATAGCGAGAAATTTCGATTTTTCATTTTTCGAATTTTCGCCATCTTTGACGGGCCACTGTGGTCGCTAGGGAAGTGATAGAGAAACGCAACCTGGACCGTTAGTTAGTTTAATATATGTAATTTCTGAATATAAAAAGAAATCAGCTCCAGCTCGTAACGTTCGACCTGAGCGACGACCACAAAAATGGTCACTTTTCGCTATGAGCCGACTTTGCGGCGCCACTGCGGCGCTGTGGCGCAGCTGCGGCGCAAAAAAAGTTGTGATTCTTAAATTCTTTAGAGGGTACTACTAGACCCCATAGCCCTTTAGGTTGGCCCACCGCTGCAGATCACGTGAAAGCGACGAACATTATGTACAATACAACCATCAAATAGGAGAAACCGGAAAAAAAAACATCGCCGCCATAACCGGTCCGGGGCGCAACTTTTTAACGGTAAGTGATACGGGGCTGAAACTTCACAGACATACTAAACTCGATGTGCTCTACAATTTGCGCATGAAATCTGCGCAGGATCTGCGCAGGATTTTGCGCAGCTTCTGCGCAGCTTATTTTACACTGTCTCCAGCCACTTTTCACACATATTATAGGGGTCGCTGCCGCGACCCCTATGATATATATACATCTCGAAGTCACTATATCATATACAGTGCTTTGTGCTTTGACGGTGCATGATAGTTCGTTTATTTATGCGTGCATTTCTACCATTTGAGTTGAGAATTGTAAAAAATCCTGTATACAAACCAAAGAGCAATCAATTAAGACTAATTTGTGGGCGTGACTTTAGCTTTTTTCCATCATTCATTACTTATATACTATAACCTGGCTGTGGCAGCTGCTCCCCCTCACCCATCCGCAGGATATAGATCTTGTCTATGGTTTCGTTTCAAAGTAGATCATGTTTCATCGTATCGTCAACAAGGCTGAAAATGTTTGTTATGAATGAACGAAAACTCAAAGTCAAAAATAAGTAAAATAAGCTAAACTGACATTCCTATAACACCCCAATGTATACGTTATACGTATCTTCTGAGAAAACTCCAATTTTCTCACGATCAAATTAAGATATAGAAATCAAAAAATTCAGCCCTTTTAACTGTTAAAGGCTTCACATACACTAGCGTAGCCAGAAAAAAATTTCGGGAGGGGGAATGCAAAATTGTTTCGGGGGGTCTGGGGGGCGGAGCCCCCCAGAAGCTGAGAAATTTTTCTATTTTGTGACCTTCGTGGAATTTTTACAGAGCATTCGTCGAAATTGCAATAATATTTAAGGCGCAGTGCGTGTTCATGCATCCAAATGATGCAGAACTTGGTCAAAGTACACCAAATAGGGTAATTGGTACTCATTTTCAAGTGCGAAACACGTATTATAATGTTATGATACACTGAGTTCGCGCCGAAGGCGCGAAAATTTTTTGAAAAATGGGCGTTTTACACATGGCAGGAAAAAATTCCGGGGGGCAACACAATTTCGGGGGGGAATTCCCCCCATTCCCCCCCTGGCTACGCGCCTGTTCACATATAAGGGAGAAGCCCCCCCTTCCGTGATTTCGTTAACACCTAAATTATCCCTGTTTATAAACCTACTTAGAATAACCTTGTGTTGTATATATATATGTATATATATATATACCTATATTAATATATCTCTTTGTTGATATAAACATTCATTTTTAGTTCAAATAATCCACTAAATTCACCCTATGTGGTCTTTTTCTGGGGAAAACTTCACTATTTCTCACTTTTCACTAAACATCTCCGTTTCAGGAAGACGACGTATGAAATGTTGCCAAAAATAGCAAGGAAGAAAACCGAAATCAAATGAAGTCGACAAAACTATATACGTATATATACGTCTTCACACCACGTAGCAATCTACAGTTTTAGCAACGTTATATATATTTATACAATCATTTAGTTGCAATTTTGTCTTTCGGCAAACTCACGGCCCACTGAAAAAACTTGGCAGGTGTAGAAAATCGGTGAAAATGTCAGATTTTTCGACAATTAATGCAAACATTGCTGGCCAAATCGACGAGACCACCTGGCGAGTCTTCACAATTTCAACTTCTAATAATGCCTCCTGACTTCTGCACCTAAAATGCGGTTTTTACAAGATTTGGCAACAATTTTGCAATGCAACCAGGATGTTTCATGAGTTTTCAGAAATTATTTAGCTAAATATCGAGCTGAGCAAAAACTATGCAGTAGGCTAGGCAGGAAGTTTTTTAATAACTGAAGGAATCCATTTAAAGACGAAGATGTTTTTTGTGGAGCCCTAACTCTGACAAATGCTAAATATATATATTATATACGTACTTTTTTCGAAATCACCGCCAGAACGTTCCAATATGCGATCGCAAAATACAAAAATAGCAAAAATCGCAAAAACCGTAACAAACAGGCCAGTCTGCCCGACAGATTTTATGTCTTTCATTTATTAAAAATTCTTTGTTTCACAATCGACGTACCAAAAAAGTAACTTCTCTCAACTAAAAAAACAAAAGTTTAAGAATATGTATATCCCAGCAGGGGTTACAAAAACTGGCGATATCCCAGAGGCGACAAGCCCACGCAGAAAGAAAGTAATATTACGTACTTGAGTATGTAGCTGCTGAATCATGGAAAAATGCTAATGGGATAAAAAACAGGAATGTTCAGGTATATAAGTTTAAAAAAATTATTCGCAAAAATACAATTTACAGCTACACATTCAGGCAAGGTAAAGGTTTATCCCAGGAGATATCACCGCCCTGCCACAGGACATGGGGTGCCGGGCCGGTGCTCATCCCCGGATTCTCAGCCGTAGAGCCAGGGGTGTCACCACTTCAAATGATGACTGCATCCGTGGTATCCTTCTGCAGACTCCTGTCTGTTACCCACCTACCGTAGTGGTTCCTATTCACCGGCCAGTTAAGGATGGATATATAGCTGGGTTGGCCAGAGCCGAGAAAGCTTTGGCGCCTCCGGCGCCACACGTTATATAATATATATCACTGCAAAAATATTGTATTGGACAATATTATTCCATCTCTAAATTAATTCAGTGACTGTTTTCCGATCTTTAAGTTTAAGCCTATATACGTGTTCAAAAACGTGTCACGACAGTTTTGGAACGAATTCAAACTTAAGCTTGGTTCGATTGTGCCTGGGTGGCTCAATCGGTAGAGCGTTGGTCTAGTTAGACAAAGGTTGTGGATTCGATCCCCACCTCAGTCCCCCGAAACTTTCGGGTCGGAAATGCTGTAGTGACATCTTGTATTATTCCATAGGCTCTGCTCTGTCGTAAAGTTTTCAAAGAATTTCCGTTGAAGACAATTTTCATTCCAACAGCCTATGTTTATTTTAGTATGCATATACGTAGGTCTGGGTTGCAATTATATATATATATACGTATTAGAAACATCATATTTAAGTCCGTTCGTATAGAGTTCTTATTTACTTCATATATTTTCTTTCAATTGTTTATGAAGATGAAAAGAATGGCGTTAATAAAGAAATCAATTGACTGCTGAAGGTCACTTGAGGCGGAGTCGGAAAGCGAGCAAATGAAGGTCGCCCACTCCACTTTACACCAGAAAAGGGAAAGCGAAAAAGAAAAAGGAAAGGGAAAGAAGAAATGCCTCTCCCTCCACTTAAGACTGGACATCTGCCAAACACCAGCCCGCTTAACTGACACTAATTAAATGCCAATCAAATGACATAGGTATATATATAATAATCATTACAGTCACTATAATACGTAGCTGAATTGCCTAAATAAGGACACCTGTAAGTTGCCTAAAATAAATATACGAATTCAGTATGTGAGAACTAAATACTAGATATATAACATAAACGCAAATAAAATGCAGTATTTATTATTATGCTTGCTTATTTCTTTATATTTTCTTATTTGTTTAATTAAATAATAATAATATGTATATAATTAATCAATTACGTAATATGCAAAAGAGAAGTACAAGAGCTAGCACACAGTTTGTGTGCATCCATACTGACATCCAAGCATTTACTGACTTTTCTGGTCATTAAATTAATTAAAATCTGAAATCCTCTACCAGAGGACAGGGGTTTGTGTGTCAATCTGTTTCCGGACTCCAGAAATTAGCATCAACTCCACTCATCCATTAGATCATTAATTTTATAATCATCAAATATTTTACTAAGTAAGTATATATATATAATGTTACATATATACGTATATAATTAAATGTATACACTGAGCTTCTGCGTACGCACGCATGTTAAACTAAGTATATAAGTCATTTTAATGGAAAATTAATTCTTAACTTTTCATTTTTCATCCGCCTAAAATCTCCCCCAGGATACCCCACCTGCTTCCCCCTCTTCTGTTTTGGCCTCTCCCGCCTTGGAATCCACTCCTCACGCCAAATTTTAGCATAAACTTAAAATTTACAAAATAATTCACATTCAAAAATCTGTTGATCCCACCCACCAAGATTTGTTGGAGGTGTGTCAATTTTTCACAACAATTGACAAGAAAAACGATTTAATTATATATAATGTCAATTTCTCACCAATATATATACATACGTACATGTATTTGTATATATACACGTTTATAATTATGAAATTTATGAAAAAGAAATTTCAAAAATTCCAAAAACCGAAGCTACGCCGCTTCAAAATGCAGATTTGAAATCATACAAACACCACTCCAACCGAGTTTGTGCTAGCTAGATGGGTTTACTTTAGTGGGGGAGGCGCCCTCACTTTTTGGGCTCTCACTCGATCTCTTCCCCCACTTTTTTGGACTTCCCCCCAAACCCTATAAGGTGCCCAGAAACTGCCTAATTTCAAGGATTTTTGGTCAAAGTTGTCAAAAATTTTCCGGCTCCGCCCACTTTTTTTCGCCTAAAATACACTCGGATATATACGTATACATAGAGAATATATATACGTATATATATTATATTACAATTTCCAATTTTTGACACAATCATATAGAAACCGTGGCTGCTTTTTACAAAGTTTACTGTATACTTCTTTAGAATTACATATCATATGTATTGTCTACGTTAATCCGAGGCACGACAGAACCAGAACAGAAAATTTTTAATCATTATCCAACTTCTGCAAAAAATTTTCATTCATGATATATCCATTATTTATTCAATTTTCCAGTCGTTTTTGGCTCATTCATAGGAAAAAAGTGTCGACTAAAAAATAGGAAAAACGGTAAATGAATGAAAATGCAGGCGACCCAGTCATCAGTGAAACAGACATTTGGAATCTGAAATTCAGTGCTACACAGCACACTAAAAAGAACTTTTTTTGGAAAAAATAACTGTGATCAACCATCACCAGTAAGAGTCTTTTTTCCATGGTTTTCCTTTTCGATTCACCGACGCGAAAACATAACAGCAACTTATAGCTCCATAAAAATTCCTTAAGATACGTATATACACAAAAAATGAGCGCAAAGTTTCGACACAGGTTATGACAGCTTAATCGAATTCAAGGAATTCACGTGCCAATACCACAGAAAGCCACTACCTTATATATAAAGTTTTTCGGCAAATTTTTCTCACAGCTCATAAATCCACCTGCTCCAGTTTAGAAACTTTTTCTTAAAAAATTCTTCTTGTGAAAATAATTCTTCCAAACCACAAACCCTGGGCTTTTGGTGACATGGACTTTTCAAAGTATATAGTAACCCAAAACTAAACTTTCGCTCTGCTCATTCCTTCATTTACTTGCTCCTTTTCTTGTTAGTTATATACTTTTTCAATGAATTTTGTTTAGTTACACTTTAGAATTTACAGGTTCAGTTTGTGGTACACCGGATAAACGTTAGTAAATTCTACCAAACCTGATTTATGCACTATATAATCGTGGGAACAAAAAATCATACAATTGAGTGCAGTGAGGCTGAAGTCCCTATCTTTTCAAAAAGTTAGTTATCCAAAAATTGTCTAACCAACCAATAAACTTGGACATTAATATGCTCAAAAATGGCTGAAAGCACAAATTCTTGAGACTGTTCAAAAAGGACCGCTTAGAGGGCCATTAAGCAGCCTTTAGCGACTTGTATGAACGGGAGCTCATAGTTGCAAAACAAGAAGCGGTCCTCAAGGAAATCTTCATTCAACACTTTATAACAGTTTTTCAAAATTTTCATAAAAGACCTCATGTAAAATATTGTTTTACTTTGTCACTCTGTCCCAAGTATTGTCACCAAAATTCCAGAATGTTACTAATAATTGAAAATGACGACTACGTATATACTAAGCAAAACTTTAACACAGCACGTACGTATCTTTGTTTATACAGTATCCCATACACTCAGGGATTACGGTATTGCAAACAAGAATTTTTATCCATCACAAAAATCTTTCTTACAGGTACAAAAATGTTCCCTGAGCTCTACAAATTCCATTAGGGAAAGTCCAGAGACAAGCAAAGCAAAAACGTTTCTCGCAAACTCCGCAAAAAAGAGACTAACTCATTAATCAAGTTCGTTTAATGAATGAAGTAAAGCGTCTGCAACATTTTCGATTTTTATCAATCGAGCAAATTATATATGTATAAACGTACAGCTGCAGCACGTGTTTTTACATTAAGTATATATATATGTGTGTGTGTGTGTACGTATATATATACATACGTACGTACGTACACATAAAAATTACTTGTAAAAACCCTTGTAAAAGCCGCCCCAGAATTGTTCGTCGCACCCGAATTATTGCAAACAAAAAAGTAAAATAACTCTGTCGCGCGATTTCACACATTCCATACAACAAGGAAAAGGTCCGTCACAGCACAGGTTCATACACGCTTTTTTGTTTCTCCCAAAAAAACTGGTGTGTACGTATATATATACTCATCCTGTACACGTATACGTGTGAAAAAATTACAGTAATTTGCAATTAAACTACCCGCTGTATAATATGTACAGCATGTCTGTGAGAAGAAAAAAGTTGTACCTAAGTATGTAATCCTGTCACATAAACTGTATCTAAACATTTGTTATGACAATTAATTGTCGTCTTGATTCTAATCTTGTCTGCGAACCCGTCATCCTGGAATTTAAATTAAATAAAAAAGCTAGGGGAGGGGAGGAGTAGAAGCTGGGGGTCGGGGTCCAAAGAATCGCCATCATATTTCATCCATATTCAAGAAGTGTGTTATATACATATACACGTATTATGTTTGGTTGCAAAAATAGCAACAACAGAAATTCGCCATTGCGCGGGGGTGGACAAACCGTTGACTTTCGGCAGGAGTGTAGCACGTTTCGCCGACACGCGAAATTGGATGATTCGCACCGCACGACATGAGAAAGAGTCGAAGCGATTTTTCCAGCGGGTTTTTGCAGCAAACAATTACTGTAATTTTTTATCGTAAAATGGTCTGAAACATTTAGGTTTCCCAGAGGTTGGGGTATTCTCACAAGAAAGTTACAGGAGATGAGATTGTACATAAATTATTAAATTAAATTAATTAACTTAGTCAAACTAAGTTCTTTCATAGTAACTTCAAAACAGCCTCTTATAGACCACCGTCTAATTAACTGGCTATCTCCGCCTGACATTACATACGTCGGTGTTTATGCATTACTACTGTATATACTCATATTCAAAATACTTTTTACAAAGTTTTTGAGCGGCAAAACAACATGAATGAACGAAAACAGCGACTCAGTTTTTGCGTCACAAAAATGTTTAAAAAACAGGAAGTCCGAATACGAAAGTGACATTCACAAAATTCTGGCGAATTCCGCTATTCCATAAATAATTGATGCTGCGCTCTGTAAAAATAAAGTAAAAAGGTTCAACTAAGAGAAAAGGATTCCCGCTCCTCAAGATTCTCAAGTTTTGAGAAAGACAAAGCGTGGGCGGGACAGTTTATTTTCGTACCTGGGGGGGGGGGGCAGGGAGTCTTATCTCGATTACCCCCCACTACTCAAAAGCCTTAAAACTTGACCAAATGAGCTAAAATTTACTATGGGTATGTTTTCGACTACGCTGAGTTCAAATATCGCAAAATTTTTCGATTTCGCGAAATTCTCATTTTTTTCGATTTCTAAGGGAGGACACCAAGGGAAACCGAAAAATTTTTGTCTTTGACTTTGCTGAAAAGCTGTATATAGGGGTTTTCGGGGTAGTAGAACACGAAGTCCGTTTTCGATTCAACTTTTCGTTAGCTCAGTATAAGCTAAAGGTTTAAGCTTAAGATGTAAGCTTACATATACTGAGCTAACGAAAAGCTGAATCGAAAAACGGACTTTACATTCGTGTTCTACGACCTCGAAAACCCCTATATACAGCTTTTCAGCAAAATCGAAGACGAAAAATTCCCTTGGTTCCCTCTTAGAAATCGAAAAAAATGGAATTTCGCGAAATCTAAAAATTCTGCGATATTTAAACTCAGCGTAGTCGAAAACATACCTATAGTAAATTTTAGCTTATTTGGTCAAGTTTTAAGGACTTTGAGTGGTGGGGGGGTAATCGAGATAAGACCCGGGGGCTGTCTACTTGATCCTACTTTTTCTAACGTTTAAAGGATTCCATATGAAAAAATCCTATTGGTGTATACATTTATACATTAATTCAAACGCATATTTTGGTTCTCAATGGCAAAGACCGCCAGTTCTAAGCAAGCAAAGCACGTCTGCCGCAAAATTTGCAATTCTATGAGTTTGAGTAGAGTCGCCAACCAGACGCCTCCAGAAATAGCTTTCCTGTAGCTCTGGATTTCGGAAAAAACTCAAATTTCTGTGTAAAGAAAACATCAAAAAGAAAGGCAGAAACTCTCTACATCTTCAACATTTTCTAGACTTTACAGAAAATCCGAAAACTTGCAAACTTCGTCATTTCAAAATAATCCAAACTCTTGACCTTCGACCCCTCCCCACAACTCCCAACAAATTAACAACAATACGAGAGAAAAAATTGAGTATGCTATGTGTTTACCAGTGGCAATGTAGGCAGCCAGTTGATAGGCGGCGGATCGAACTCTGGTGATGAGGACTTTGGCGTTGAACTGGAGGAGGGAGAGGAAGTGGTCGATGAAGTCGATGGCCGTCGGACTCCCCAGGTCCCACCGGAGACGACCCAGCAACAGTAGCTCCCAACTCTGAAACAGACAAACACAAACAAACAAATAAACAGACAAACTGATAGAAAAAGATCGTGAAAAAATTAAAGTAGGCATTTCTAAAATTGATTTCGATTTAACTTATTACAGAATTATAAAAGAATTCGTATCCCAACTCCCAACCACCCTCCTGAAAAAACAGCGAACTACAGAAGTAAGTACGTATATACGTAGATACCAGATAAGATTTCAGATACGTACAATAAGCTCACTGACAGTGCAGGAATAGTCGGTGTAGTAGACGAGTTTTGAGGCGGGAATCTGACGATTCTGACAGAACTTGCTGGAAACGAAGAGACAGGCGGCGGCGAGAAGCTGCAGTTGCTGACAGTGGATCGACTCGACGCTCAGAAAGCGATCCAGGTAGGAGACGGCCAACGGAAGCGTCGTCGGATCGCAGGACTCCTCCAGACAGACCTGAAAATAGAAAAAAGAAAATGGAAAACAATTCAGTTTCCTCTCAACACAGAGGAAATTTAATGTGCAGAATTAAACCTGTACGCATATGTCGTGTCAAAGTCGATAAAGTATAGTCCCTTCCATTAATAAAGCTCTCATGCAATAAATTTCGATGGATTTTTGCATCAAAAACCCTTTAAATCATTTTATCATCGGAAATTTTCCATCTACGATGGTGCTGCATGGTCCCGTTAAAAGCCAAAATTGTTGGTTAAGTTGGCACCACCAGGTGGCAGAATCGGTAACAAGCTGCTCAAGAATAGAAAAACCAGAAAATCACACGGAAGCATGGGACCCCTTAAAAAAAGTCTGGGACAATTCCAGGGGTGTGAAATAATGCTGGAGCCCCCACTAAGTACCAGCTTGTATACAAGCTTTCAGAAAATAGTTACAGAAATTAAATTGTGCAGCAAAAGTACCTTCGAAAGCATAAAACCATCCTGACACGGTAAACAATGAAACACTTTTAGGTACAAGCTTAGAAGGGGCCAAAATTGTCACCAGAAAGCTACACAGTAACAGAGATAAGATTATAGAAACAAGCTACCACTAAAGGGTTGAACTTTTCTGATAAAAGTTGAACACAAGGAAAGCCAGAAACGCTGGGAGCCAAGAAAACAGCTGAAATTCTAGCTTGATTTCCACCTTACTTATTTGTATTTAATTTAGGTTGTAATTAAACGTGATTAAATTGTAAAAATAAGAAAAAAATCAAAGTTTGCTGAAGCAAATGCAATCCCTTTCTTATTTTGTAACATTTCGCGTCTTCTCGTACTCTGTGTTATTGCTATATTTATTGTAGTTTCGCGAAATCAGGACTTTATGTCGACTCCCAATTGGGGTTAAATATTCAAGATAGACGGTGGTAAAAGGTATACAAAGATGACACTTAGCGAAGTACTCCATCCCTGCTTCAGGGACAAGTGATACCGGTGCATATCCTCGGATACACACTAGCCAGCGCAGCCAGAAAAATTTCGGGGGGATGCTAAATCTTTTGAAGAGGGGGCTGGAGGCGGAGCAGCACAGAAGCTGAGAAATTTTTCAATTTCGTGACCTTCGTGGAACTTTTACAGAGCATTCTTTGTAATTAAAAAATAGTTCAGGCCCAGCACGTGGTCATGCAAAATGATGCAGAAGGTGGTCAAAGTACACCAAATAGGTAATTCCTACTCATTACGTACGTATTATAATGGTATTATAATGCACTCATTTCGCGCCGATGGCGCGAAAATATTTTGAAAAATAGGCATTTTACACATGGTACGGAAAAAATTCCTGGAGGGATCAACAATTTTGTGGGGATTCCCCCCATCCCCCCTGGCTACGCGCCTGGATACACAGGTGTAAATCCAGGAGTGCCGGAAGTAAGGATTTGGCTCCGCCAGGAATCGAACTTCGAACTGCAGTCTCTGCAATTTGGGGGGGGGGGCGAAAATTTTCCAAAAATATGCTAAAAATAGCGCTATTTCTATAGTATTCTCTGAAAAAGTTATAGAATTTTTACTGCAAAAAAATAAGCAGATTTAGTGTTAAAAAGGGCAACAATTGAGTAAAAATCTCCGGCGAAACCGAAACTTTTTAGAAAATTTGACCTTGTGAGCGAATTTTTTAGGGTAAAATTTTGTAGCAAAAGGGTCACCCTCTGATTGGGGGGAGACTGGGGGGCAAAGAGTTTTGGGAGGGAAGTCGTTAACGGGAGGCAGGCAGCCCCCCCACAGAATCACCACAGTACATTAAGAAGCTAAGGAATATCTGGACCGAAAAACTTAGTGTTCGACGAGGCAGACAACCACGGCAGCCAACTTTTCGCAAAATCCAGGAGCCCCCTTTTGCGAATGGACAAAATTCTACTCTAATAGTAGTACAATAAAATTATGCAAAATCAAAAATTTGCGATATACGTATACTATTTGAACACGGCGTGATCTAACACATATACCCATATCAGATTTCACCACACTTCAAGGTTTAAGATTTTTCAGCCCAGCGGAAGGGGGGCGACTTAACAAGACGGAATTTTTGGTTATCCTGGTCCCAAATTGGCTTCTAAGCCAGAAAATCAAACCCACTTTTTTTCTCTCAGCGATATCCGTGTTTCTGACAACTTAACTCTTATTTTGGGCCAGGGTAAAATAAAAGGATAAAATATTTACAATACAAAATGCTGGAAAATACCAACTCCCCCCCAACAGCTTTACAATGAGAGTGTACAATAATAACAAATTCCAGCAGCACAACAATAGAAAAATAAAGAGTAAATATTCAGCAAAATAGAGTAAAAGTAAAAGTTAAAAGTAAAAAGCAACTGTACACCCGAAAGAATCTTCCGTAGAAGAGCCGTATGATGAACTTGAACTACTTACTTTACTATTTCAGGTTTTGCATTGCAACCAAACTTGAAACAAAAAATACAAATTCAACCCCACCCCCTCCGGTTCACAAATTAAAGTGGCAAAATAGGGTAACAACCAGGACAAAAATATTTGAACAAAACATCATAAAAATAAATTCACAAATGTAACTTACATCGAGCATCCATTCAACGGTGATGGTTCTCATGTGGGGTTTGATCTGGGTCTGGACGCACTTGAAGTAGTTGGAATCGATCCCGTACAATTCCTCCAGATTCAGTCGATTCCGCAGCGTCTTTTCCGACATCAGAATTGCCGGATCCGATTTGGAGGGCAAAAAATCCGGCAAAGTCGAGGAGGAATTCGGATTCGGGTCCGGATTTTGGGATGATGAAGAAGAAACTTCCATCCCAACTGGGTCTTCTGGATGCGATCGGATCATGACAGGAAAGGGAAAAGAAACGGAAACGGAATTCAGGAGGAAATGGAAAAAACGTCAATTAAATCTTAAAAGATTAATATTGTGACTGGAGAGACCTTCTTTCTTGAAATGAACTGTGGCAGCGTCTCTCGAAAAGGTCTGCAACAGAATCGTCTCCGATCCAACGACAATTGAAGCCTGAAGTCCACCTGTCAATCAAATTCTACAAAATTCCGGGATTCCCCGCCCTTCTCGAAAATCCGCCCAGACAAGAATGACTGGCCAATTCAATTCATGCTGGCGAAATCTGGTGACGAGAGCGCCCTCAAGCCAACTACAAAGCTGACTGATTTGGTTGCATTTATTCTGTTTGAAACTTCTGTCAAAGCTTCAAAAAATTTTGGATTTAAAGTCGGACTAAAATTTAGGTATTAGTCTATTCAAATAGTTCCAAGTAATTTTTGTGAATACAATACTATTCATTTATGAACTTTGGACAAGTTTTAGCTCAAATTTCTGCAAAAGAATAAGAGTCTGTAAAAGTCTAAGAGTCGAAGAGACTCTTGCATGAGCATGTCTCATCATAGATCATTAATGTATTAATAAATTCTTATTAATAATAATACTAATTCCTACTGGACAATATAATTATTTAATTCTGAGTTAGCATTAATTTATAATTAGTCGTACGTTGCCAATAATACTTGTTAATTAATACCAAGCCTATTACAGTACTAATTAATAAGGTTAGCTAATTTTGTTGGCATAAAGCCTTTGATTTTCACAACGTGGTAAATCCGAGTCACCTGGTAGGTAACCCGACCGAAAAAGTGACCCGATGTGACCCTGTAACCCGGTTCCATCACTATTGTATGCCTCTTTTCTAGAAATTAGAGTTATTTGAAATCCCAAAGATCCGAAGCTTAGCATCTGCTTTCATGACACAGAGTTCAGTAAGTTGCAACCTCTCATCAAGAGTATGGACAGCCACAGCGTTATATAGGAAAGGGACTGAAAGTGGGTCACTTTCAGGAGACGTAAAGTGAACCATCCATACCCAATCAGCTTATTTCTGGCTCAAAATCAATCTACTATTTAATAGATGGGTGGGGGGGGTTGTTTCAAGCTGTCCGCGAATACAAGCAAAAATCGCTTAAAGGACTTGCAAAACTCAAAAACAATTCTAGTGATTCACTTTGCAGGGTGGCCCACATGCAGTCCCTTTACTCCACTACGCAATGTGACACAACGCATCCTCTGCACGCTAACGACGGACCCCGGCAAAGTGGACCGTAGTGATCCCTCCTAAACTGGCACTCTCTTAGCCAGTCGGGCCCATGTCAAGATAAAAGTCACTTTTTGATGTGCTCTGATCTATCACTTGTTTTTCTTGGAGCTTTTATTTTCATGGGGGTTCTTGGGGTTCTGGGGTTCTTAATTTTTTGTAGAGATTTGATCTATAACTATTGTTTAGTTTCATTTTTGACGGGGGTTCTGGGGGTTCTTGGGGGTTCTTAACTTTTCGAAGAGATTTGATCTTCCACTGTTTAGTTTTAAGTGTTTGCTGGAAGTTCTGAGGGTCCTGGAGTCCGGATATACCGAAAAGTGTGTGCGGTGCCTGGACTTAGATTTAGGACGAACTTGTTCTTCTTGTCGTCTGCTTTCGATTGATACCCATATTGTGGATATTGAATGTAGCATATGCACAAATTTTAGTCTAAATTTATGAGAAAAGCCAGGAGAACCCCCCCCCCCCCCAGTACACCCGGGTTATATGCTACAAATTTGATGATTGCGATGCTTATACACGTGTTATAAACATATCATGTCTGCGGAAGTGTCTGTTGCGGGAAAGGGTCCGCAACGTAGTCACATACAAATCAAAGTCCTGGATACAAACGCATGAAAAAAATTTGAGAACCTCCTTATTTTCTGATGGGGGTTCTGGGGGTTCTAACTTTTATCTTGACATGGGCCGCCAGTCGGACTCGTCACCATACATGTGATTGGGGGGTTTCACCCCCTCCCCCAGACCTGGCCCTCACCCCCAGAATCCGGATTTTTCAGGTTTTTTAGGGGAAAACCGGAAAAATCCGGTTTTCTGACGGCCTTCGGCCGCCGGGTCACCCCCCCCCCCCAGAACTTTCCCTCCTGCGCATGTCTGCTCGTCACTCGCTCTGCGATTATGTGCTCAAGCTCCAAATCAGAGTCAGTGCGTTAATAATTTATCTGATTTTAGCTTTAGTACATAAACTAATTGTTTTAGTTTGCGGTCTACTTGCGATACGAGTGGTCAGCCTTTAGCGTGCACTGTGTCACGCTTACAGTATTGGCACTCATAGCTACTTCATGTCATACTCTTATGTATTATGCTCACTCTTGCTTTATAACTCATTTAGGTGACGACCGGGGTCTTTTCCAGATTACCCCCAACCACTCAAAATTCTTAAACCTTGACCAATTGAGCTGAGATTTGCTGTGGGTATGTTCTCGACCACGCTGAGTTCAAATATCACAAAATTTTTCAATTCGCAAGGGGGGACCAAGGGAAACCGAAAAATTTTTGTCGCCGATTTTGCTGAAAAGTTTCATAGAAGGGTTTTCTGGGCCGCTGAACACGAATCTGAAGTTCGTTTAGCTTGATATAAGCTAAAGTTATAAGCTTAAGCTGTGAGCTTACGCTGAGCAAACGAAAAGCTGAATCGATACACGGACTTCAGATTCGTGTTCAGCGGCCCAGAAAACATATGAAACTTTTCAGCAAAATCGGCGACAAAAATTTTTCGGTTTCCCTTGGTCCCTCCCCCCTTCTCTTTCGAAAAAAATCGAAATTCGCGAAATCGAAAAATTTTGCGATATTTGAACTCAGCGTGGTCGAAAACATACCCACAGCAAATTTCAGCTCAATTGGTCAAGGTTTAGGAATTTTGAGTGGTGGGGGGGTAATCTGGAAAAAACCCGGCGACCGCACCTTCCACTATCTGTAGGTACGGTTTGGTGTGTATGGTACGTTTTATGCTATGTTGTATATTATATTTGTAGAGCAACAGATACAGGAATCTCTGGTAAGGTTAACTCTTACAAAACTTATTCATCATCCACCCGAAGGTATATACTAACTAAACTAATTCAGAAAACTCGGCTCCAATTGACAATAACTCAACCAAGTTGCCACAATGAATCTCAATGCTTAGCTAGGTACCTGATATATATATATATAATGATCTCTTTCGTTTCAACTTGATAGCATTTACTACTGATTTAACACAATCTTAATCTTTATTGAAAAATCAAAATGTTTCAAAGTGTATTTTGTTCCCCTTCCGCAGGTAATTCATTCAAATTTTTCGTTCAGAAATCTATTTTAAGTCAGATTTTACGAAAAGTTTCCGAGGTCACATTTGGTCACTTTTTCATTTCGTCAACAACCAGCGATAAAGCGATTAAATAGTCAGATTCTTAGACAACCGACGGCGCCTTGAGCAATTAAAACAGCAGTCGCTTTCGAAGAAGCTTGTCACAAAAGTGATATCGTTGTTGCTGCAGGTTTGCGATGACTTCAAAAATGTCCACAAAAACCGTCAGAAGTTGTTAAAAAGTGGTCTTTTGCGCTCAGGTTTTTCTATTATAGACTGTTTTTATATGTGTCAGCTCAAAGAGCCTATCAACTGCAGCGCACAACGCCTCCAATGGCGACGAAAAGACGGTCTAAACAATTTTTGTTGTCAAATTTCGCTGAGATTATTGTTGGCTTGCCCAGCCTTGATTTGCTTTCAAGCTTCAACACTAGTGATTATGTAATGAATGACTTGTTAGCAGAGACAATAAGCAGCAACGACCTGCAATTTTGGCGCTTTTGACCAGTTTTCACGCCCAAGTATTACAAACAAACACTTTTGTCAAGCCTAAGTTGAACCTTTAGAACATGGTATTATAAATTTAAAATAAATTAAACATGTAGAAATAGTTTAAATGATCAAGGCACGGTACAGTTAAAAAAGAATGGATCAGTGCAAACTTTGGACATGCGGTTCGGCTTAAAGTCATGTTTAAAACGCAATCCTTTAAAATTATCTTTAGGATTTTCCTCCGGCTGACTGCAGGACTAAGCTAAGACACTGTTAACTAGGATCAACCCTTAACAGTTAAAACAGAGTTAAACTAGTTTCAGTTAACTCGATCCTTTTCATGAAAGGGTTAATAGAAGGTAACATCATGCTTGAATGGAGTTCAAACTAGTTAAAAGACTTACATTCTTTCCCCAAAAGAAGTCGTTTAACTTGGGCTAAAAATGTACTGTCCATCGGACTACGGTTGTTTTGATTTTTGATTTCGAATCAAAAGTGTTGTCCTTATGAAATATGAAATAACTTTAGACTTTCTTTTGCATGTCTGGCGAGCGGTTGTGTGTAACCAAATTGCTCTCGCTAGAAAGCACGTGCATTTCGTTTGCCTTATACTGCATAAATCAATAATCCTTTGTTTTGATATTTTGCGAATTTACGAACATAGAGAAAATTTTTAGAACGATAGGTACCAATAAGAACATACACATAGGCCAATAAGAAACATAATATATTCTGTGCATAAAACATCCTTGGGGTAGCGATTACCATGCATAAGCAAGCTACCCAAAATACTGAGGGTACAATAGATAACAAATATGAATCAACCCCTACGATATGATACAGACACAGTCATACAGGTTAGGTGCATTCACTCGCTGACCACTCTGCCAGACTGATACTAGTATTCAGCGGGCGTCGTCAGTGGCGTACCGACATACTAGTTGCAGCTTTAGGTTTTTTGAGCCCCCTGATTGAAAAGGAATTGAAAAGCGTTTCTGCCCTGTGGTCCCATTCACACGTGTTGTTTAGTGTTTACATGCAAACAAAAAACATAGACCCTGACCTCATTGCTGAGACAGGTAAGAGTAAAGTAGAGAGTATTTCCAGGCAAGCCTGGTAAGTAGTACGCACAAGGCGTAATATATCTTGACATAAGTCAAATAAATACCATACATTTTTAATTAATTAGTAAATAATGTGTTCTTACGTTATTTTCATCCGTAAGTTGGAATTTTTCTTTGATCCATGTTTGCTGTTTAAGTGTTTTGTCTAAGCTGCGTAAGAACATCTTCTTTGAATGTCCTCTATTCAGACAAGTTTCAAATAGATCTTTATAGTTTTTTCTGAGATGAATTAATTTGTCATTTATTTCATAGATTCGTGTTATTTGACAGATTATTGTATTTTTCATGATTTTACTGGGTATATTAGAGTCTGCGGGAGGGAATTTGTAAGTACAAAAATCGAAATCTTCCCTTTTGTCATACATTTTAGTAGTGAAAGTTTCATTAGAGATAC
>JASAND010019240.1:0-12185 GCA_030248195.1 Trissonchulus latispiculum
GTACGATGGGCATCACTTAGGATTTTAAGACTCGTTACAATTTCAAGGTCATAGTTGTTACAATCGTTGGGTCGTAAATCATTTTAAAGCCAATTCACTGTCACTAAGTATCATCAGTGTATGGCTAATCAGGGTAGGTAAATTTGGTGCAGCTACTGAATGCCAGAACTTTTAGCTAAGTGAGCCAGAACCCGTAGCTAAGTGAGCCAGAACCCGGGTTTGTATACTACTCACTACTTGTGGCCACAAGTTATCCAAAATTGGGTTTCATTAAAATTTGCCACAAATCACAAGTCACAAGTGAATGACAGGCAAGCACGCAGAAATGACGTCTGCGTTCTCCGCAAGTTGCGAGCTATTAATTTGCATATGAGCAAAAAGAAGGGTGCTGCACCAAACGGAAGCATATTGCAGCATAATTTAAAGGTGCCTAGCTTGCTCTTAGCAGTAATTAACTTATATTGCAGCATAATTTCAGGTGCCTAGCTTGCTCTTAGCAGTAATTAACTTAAAATAAAAGCCATAGTTCTATGCGAAGAATCCGTCCTATCCTGAGTTCGATTCATATAATACATTATGGCATATTTTGAAAGTTTAAGAAATAACTATTTTGAGAAATGTGGGGTTCGAGGCTCCGGATTGGAGCACAGAGAGCACTATCATTGTCTTCATGCTGATTCTTAACCCCAACACAAAAATATACACCTTAAAATACAAAATAGGCACTTTTGGCTCTTGTCGAATTCAGACAAATTTTTGAAAAAACGGTAAGTTTCAAATCTTGCAAAAAGTCTCATTTCTCCAAGAAATCGCGAAACTGGTAAGAAAAACAACAGAACTATTGGTATCAATGGAACCGCCTATTCGAGTACTACAGGGTTAGGATTTTTGCTTAGGCCGTGCAAAAATATTGCAATTTGACGATTTTTCACCGTTTCCACGGTTTCACGTAAAGTAAAAAATTTTCTAAAATAGTTAAGGGCCTAAGTTAAAACTCGTACGACCAAAAAGTGTGTGTAAAAATTTTGGCCATTTATAGCAGATTAACCTTTGGAGTAAACCCCAACAACGTATATATTTTTAGAATCCTCAGAAAGCCGACATTTAAAAAAGGCGGAAAAATTCGGAATTCCGGGTTTCATTCAGGGAAAATCAAAAATTTTTAGTTTTTCGCCCAATTTTTATCGCTATAAAAATTTTGTTTTTATAATCGAATAGAGCTGGTTCCGCCACTCTTTTTTGCTCTTAGAAGCTTTTCACGAAAGTGTACTCAATTTCCGAAATTCCGGGTTTTCAAAATTTCCGAAATTTAACAATTTTCTCCAATACCCATAAGATAGGTATCGTTCGAAAGCTCTTATCGAGCTAAAGAACTTTTGTAATAGAACTAGCTCTTGAAAATGCACTCGATTCCCGGAATTGGCGAAAAACCGGATTTTCCGGATTTAAAACAATTTTTTCCAATACCCACAATATGGGTATCATTCGAAAGCTCTTGGTGAGCTCAACTATTATTGTAAAAGAACCAATGTCCAAAAATGAATTCACGAATTCCGGGTTTAGCTTTAACTCTAGCTTGGAAGTTTTTCGCGAATTCTTCGAAGTGGGCTCATTTCTTCGAGTTGGCTCTATTAGAAAACTTGCTCAGATCACCCAGAGCTTTCGAATGATACCCATATTGAAGGGTATGGGAGACAATTTTTAAAATCAGGAAAATCCGGTTTCGCGAATTCCGGGAATTGAGTGCATTTTCAACCGTTCGTTCTATTACAAAAGTTGTTCAGCTCGGTAAGAGCTTTCGAATAATGCCCAGCTTGTGGGTATTATAGAAAATTTTTAAAATTCGGAAATTTTTAAAATCCGTAATTCCGGAATTTTGGTATATTTTCGTGAAAGGCTTCTCAGAGCAAAAATGCGTAGTGTGACCAGCTCTATTCGATTGTAAAAATAAAATTTTGATTGCAATAAAAATTGGGCGAAAAACTAAAAATTTTTGATCTTCCGTGAACGAAACCGGGAATTCCGGATTTTTCCGGATTTTCGAAATTTCGGGTTCCTGAGGATTCTAAAAAATATATACATTGTTGGTGTTTACTCCAAAGTAGAGATGAGATCAGGGCCGACTTTTTCGGCCCGGCCCGGCCCGGCCCTGTTCAAATTTTAGGTCTGTCCGGCCCGGCCCGGCCCTGTGTCAAAAATTTCAGGCCCTGGCCCGGCCCGGCCCTGAGCGCCGTTTGGGTCTGCGCGGCCCGGCCCGGCCCTGAAAAGCCCTGATTTTTAAAAAATTTTCTATAAAGTTTTGAGACACTTAGAATTTTGTGTTCTGCCGCGCTATCGTATTCTCGAGATTCAAAATCCATGTTCGCTCAAAAAACAGTGCATTACGAATATTTCAGCATCCTAAATTGCTAAGGAAGTTAATACATGTACTAAATTAGCCTAAGGTCGATTTACCAAAATAGTTAAATGTTTTGCATGTTTAAATGTTTGTTTGTTTGTTGTGTGAAATAGAATTTTAAACTTCAGTTACTCGAAAGCTGATGTATACACCGAGGCACTCTTTATCAAATAAAATTTCAAAAACTGTACACAAACTTTAACAATATTTGGTACATGCAGTCTCATTTGATACAAAGAAAGCAAGAAATTTTGAATTTAGGAAGGCAAAAACAAATATTAGAATTCGAAAGTGTATGTATGCAATAAATTAATGTGAAAAACGTCAGGGCTTGGCAGGGCCTAACAGGGCCGGGCCGGGCCGGGCTTTTTTCGATGGAAGCTGCGCGGCCCGGCCCGGCCCTTACTAATTTTTCCTCAGGCCCGGCCCGGCCCGGCCCTGACTGGAAACCAGGTCTGCGCGGCCCGGCCCGGCCCGTCGGGCCGGGCCGGGCTTTCTCGGCCCTGATCTCATCTCTACTCCAAAGGTTAATCTGCCATAAATGGTCGAAATCTGTTCACACATGTTTTGGTCGTACTATAGTTCCAGGATTCGCGATTCAAAATCAAAATTGGTGATTATATATAGCTGCATCATAATCTATCTACCTATCTATCTGTTTATTTAACCAACCAACGACTATACGTTACAAAATATAAATCTAAAGAATTTAAATGAACAGAAACAGACAAAACGGTCAAGAACAGCACTAATTAACAGCATATAAAGGCCGGCTGGGAATGGGGCGAGCCGATTGACCGGCTACTAATCCCCGTCCCATGACAAAGTGAAACAAGGACGTATTGTCCAATTTGTTTTTAAAATCACTGAGGCTACTGGTACCACCACATCCGAGTCAAGTGAATTCCAAATAGGTACAATTCTGTTACTGAAAAATTTTTTTCTCACTGCGAGACGAGACCGAGATACTAATAACTTAAATGCATGACCGCGCGTTGCACTATATGTATTACACGCAAGGAAATCAGCAAAGCTTAAGTCAACCAAATTGTTAATTATTTTATACACCATAGTTAAATCCTTTGCAATCCTACGTTCTTCAAGTGATTTTAATTTTAAAAATTCCAACCTTTGCAAATAGGTCGTATTTTTCAAACCAGGTAGGCGCTTGGTAAATCTACGTTGAACTTTTTCTAAGACATCAATTTCCTGAAGATAATGAGGAGACCACACTGCGGAGTAATATTCAAGTATAGGGCGGATATAAGACTTGTGCATTCTGACCAAGAAATTCATTTCTCGGGTATGAAAACACCGTGAAGAGTAAACCATTTTTTTGCGAAGCAGCAGCAGCAATGTACTAAGCTTGGATGTCACGGTAACACCTAAATCCTTAAACTGGGTTACAGGTTTCCAACTCATGAAGACCAAAATTGTAAGAGTATAGAGGGTTTGCATATCCTAAGTGCATTACAAAACACCTATTAAAGGCGAATGAAAGGCAAATACATATAAAATTATGCAGATTTATGCCTACTGTTCAGCAGGCGATTTTTGGCGAATAAATAAAACCACCACAGCGACTTATGTAATATGTTTAACCAATGCAGACTTCAATTTTGTGAAATGGCTTTAACAAGTGATACATACAACTTTAGTTTTAAAATCTGGTTAAAAGATCCCACTCAAGGAACAAAATATGTATTGTAGGTATATAAAAATTAGCAAAAACGGAGATGGTCAAAAATGCGGCCAAAATTGACTAGCCCCTTAAACTGCAATTTTTATGACAACGGGGGCCGATGTTATAAAGCAATTTAACCCGGTTAAATCGCTAGCCCGGGTTAGTAACCGGGTTATCCACCCTGACCCAATGTTATAAAAATGGGGTTAGCGAAACCCGGGTTTAACTGATGGGGTTAGGGTTAGGGTCAGGGCTAACCCTTAACCCAATGTTATAATCAAACCTGGGTTTCAAACTCGGGTTAAAATCGGGGTTAAATACGCCAAATCTCAACCCTCCTCAGTGAGGAGGGTTAGGAGTTAACCCGGAGGAGATTGGATGAAAAAACTAATTTCGAATTTTTTTAAAATTAAGTGGAATACATTTTTCATATTGCTTTTCTTCGTGGTGGCATTTTTTGAACTTCATTTTTACTTCAAAGTTATCATTTTCAGTTTTCATGAAAAGGGTTCAAAAATGAAGATTGGGGTTAAAAATGGGGTTAACCCCAAAAATAACCGGGTTAAATCCTTGGTAGCTGAGTTAGCTGACTGTATGAGCTAATTGGGGTTAAAATCGGGGTTAACTCATAGGATAACTGGGTTAACTTAACCTAATCCGAAAAACGCTTTATAATACAGGGTTAACCCCAAGGGTTAACCTAACCCCAAAATTTCGGGGTTAACCCCAAATTGCACTTAACCCGGGTTAGCCTTAACCCCATTTTTATAACATCGGCCCCTGAAGCCGCTGATAGGTTCCATTCAAAGAAGGTTCAATAGTTTTGGCAAATTTCCAAAAACAACGGCTATAAATTTTGGTTTCTTTTTAAATTTAACCCATATCAAACCATACGGGGGATTTCAAAATTTTTTACTAAAAATCGACTAATACGTGTACAAAAATAAGTAAACAGCAAATGGTTTCTTAATAATGTTCTTATTTTTAAGATGGCAGTCGAAAATGTATGTGTCAGTTTAAACTGACGCTAGCCGTGAACGGGTACAGTCAAATTTTCAAGAAAAACCCCAGAAATAAACAAAATAAATCAAATGAAAGGAAGAAATTTTAAAGCAATTGAGTAAAAGCAGTTGTCTAATCATTCTGGTTAAAAAGCATGCTTGACTAGTGCCAGTCTAAGACATTTAAATTTTCTGAATTGCCCCTACAATAGTATTTCTCCATAGTGGTTGGAAATTTTTAATACTTCAAGTATAAATTCTTGGCTATACAAATATATGTTGACGGTTTTTGTGTCAGGTTCACTACTAATGAGGTGTTACACATGCTGAAAAAGTCAGAGGATGAATTGACGGTGCTGATATTGTTAATTGGCACCGAGTAATGGCAACGAAGGTTGTGTTGCTGTATCACAAATCAATATGGCGGCAGCTGGGGATCCAACGGATGGAAGTCTGACAAAGCTGCTATTATCGGCAACTCTGCAGAGTGTTCTCACATTGTTTGGATCCCCAGAAGGCGCCTTGTCGTCTCCTGAATCAATATTACTGTTCTCATTAGCAATAGTCCTTGCCAAGATGACGACATTAGCACCTTCAATTCATTCTCTGGCTACTCCAGCATGTACATCCGCTCATTAGACGTGTCTATAAACTAAATAACTTCCATATGAATACTTAAATTGCCATTTCGTAATATTATTACCCAAAGTATACACAATAACTAACTGTACCCAGCTGCGGCTAGCGTCAGTTTAAACTGACACTGGCAATTTTGCTGTAGCTCCAGAATCACGACTGTGGGAGAAAGCTGGTTCTACGCAGCTGAGAACTAACACATAACTGCATATTTTATGCATTAAAAATATTTAATATCTATTAACTTTTTATAAGTTTTGCTTTGATGAACCAACTACGTTCCATTATGACGACCAATACAGGAAATTTATTGGCTGGAGCTAACGCGGCAGTGCAAACTTGGGATTGGTCACACTAATTATGAAGCACAACTAATAGCTGACAAGCCTGTATAAAAAGATTAATTATGGAGCTAACCGTCGTCGAGCAATCTGCGAAAATTTCAATGTCAGTTTAAACTGACGCTAGCCGGATATGGGTTAAAGTAGTTACAAATAAACCAACACATACGTTGTTTATCACATACTTTTGAGTCCATAAGCTGTTGAAAAGCCGAAACAGAAAGCTTTAAGAAAACTGCAAACTTAATAACAGACTGGTTTCATCTCAGCCTTTGTGAAAAGTTTATGTAGAGTAGATAAGGGTTAGTGATTTGCCAACAACTTATCTGTTTACGGTTGGTTGTATATTGACTGTATAGTTTGAAAACCCACATGAACACGCACACGCACGATAACTAACGAACGAAAAACGGACGTTACTGTTGTGGCACGTTGGCCCTAAAATTCTTGGGCCCGAAGATCAAATCCACAACCATCTGTCTCGTAGACCGAAGTTCTGTCAATTGAGCCACTCAGACACAACTGAACCAAGCCTAAAGTTTGAATTCTTTTTGTCAGGGCTCACTCACTATATATCTAAGCACACGGCGTGGCCCGTAACTGGCCCTCTCCGCAGACCGCAGCAAAAAGGCCGAGAGACGAAGATTACGGACAGAAACATGATCCCCAAGCGTCAGTTTGAAGTCGTTCCCAAACTGCAGTGACATGTCTGTTGAGTGGGCCATACGGACCTGACAATTTGTTAAGTTTTTAATGGAACCGATGCACTCAGTTGCATAAAGAATATTCGTCAATGTTGGTGAACTACTGGGTGTTTAAATTGTAATTTAAATTCAAATATAAAAGAGCTATCGGATTGAAGACTCTAAGCGTCTGATATAGCTTTCCAAAATTGGACAATAGTTTTAGAAGCAACTCTCGAATTGTATTTGCATGTTAAGTCTGCCGCAAATGCATACAGGATGTATTTTTGCATTTATATCTTCTAACGGGTTTGTACTGTTTATATTAACATACACATGTACGTATATAACTATCAGAGACGTTTCTGGTTTTATCAGTCATAAACTTAACCAGAACTTGTTTGGTGCGCTAGGCTTGGGAAACGTCAAATTAGCTGCTGTGAAATGTATCTGGGTAACAGGTAGGTAATACGACTGCAAAACATTTTTCAGGAATAATAGCTGATATTTAGCTGCCCAAAACTGGTGGATGTTTTAGTATACAGTATATATCGTGGTGTCAGCTTACCGCAATTACAATGGAACCAAAAGTAAGACTACACTATATTTGGTTGGTTGGTACACAAACTGAAACGGCCAAAAATATTCTCTGTTCTGATTAAGCTGATTCAAAACTATCTGTTGCATCGCTCTGTAACGGCTGTTTATTAGAATGGGGGTAAGATTTTAACTGAACTTTTGCAGCATTCACAAGAGTGCATAATGCCTAAGAGTATGACAACAATCACGCTTTATGTATTATTATAAGCGTGACACATCTTCTGCATTCTAAATTCATTAAAAGTAGAGAATATTTGCTACAAAAACTGACTTCTTATATAATAACTCCAAGTAATGAATGAGTAATTAATGGTTTCAAGTTGATGCTTCCAGGTTGCAACAAACACTCATCACCTTAAAACATGTTCTGCCATTGTAATTTTACAAGTCTGTTTTGCACCAACGTTGTTATTATTTCTATTCTAGGAATCCATAAACTATGTCGATAAGGCGTTTGAAGGCGACAGCGGCTCGATTGAGTATTATGAGAAAATCTCTGGCGACTATGACAAGGGAATGAAAAAGGACGAATATCGAGGTCCGGAACTCATGATCCAGTTTTGCCTGGACCATTTGAAACAAAAGGACTTCAAGTATGTAGACCTAGAAGAGTTAACATTGGATATTGGACTTCGAATTGTTTTAGTTTACCTTCTTACTGCACTTATTATATGACGGTCCAAGGCACTTATTGTTAATCTTTCAAAACCCTTCTATTCATATAGTTGAGGTTACGTTTTCACATCCTACTTCTGATTTTGGATTATTTAATATTTAGGTATCTTTTCTCCGGTTTTCAGGATTTTGGACCTGGGGGCTGGGACGGGCCGTTTGGGTCAACTTCTGAAGGAGGCCGGATTCCGTAAATTGGACGGGTTGGACGGATCCGCCCGGATGTTGGAGATCGCCAAGGAACAGGGGATATATCAGGACTACTATGTGGAGATTCTGGAGCCGAATCAGTCCGTGAAATCCGTCCCATCCGGATCCTATGACGCCGTTGTGACGGTTGGGACCTTTGGACCCAATCATCTGTCCAAAGACCATCTGTTGAGCGTGGTTCACCTAGTTCGGCCTGGAGGCCTGTTCATCATAGGAATGAGGTAAAGAATTTATTCCGCTTACTTGGATACAGTATTCAGTGTGTCGACGCCAAAAGCTGAAACCCAAATCTTGTAATTTTGATTCTGAAGGTCTCAATGGTTTTACTACGATATGAGTAGTATAGATCCCCACCACACCCCTAAACTTTAACTTGGTTCATTGCCAAAAACTCTCCTTGTATATCCGTCTTGAATCCAGAAACATTTAATCAATAATCCTAGCTAATGAAGACCTCTGTATAAATAAACTCCCCTTTCTTATACGCTTTAAGTAGTCTCGACAGCTGACGCTGGTACCTTTTCTTTTCAAGTTGCCTAAAACAAGACCTAGTAGGACCGTTTGCTTGTTAACAGACAAATTATTTAATTACGTCATCAGTTTATAAGCAGCTGTTTTAATTAACAGCTGTTCTTTCTATATCATTTTTTCCGCGTTGTTGTCTTGTTGCATGGGCCCCCTTTTAAATAGTTTTCTGCTTCCGCATTGCTGGATCGTCTAATTTAGTCATATGAGAAAAAAGCAACTGCGACGAGAGCCTGTTTTTCTGAGAACAACTGTTATTTCTACTAGCAATTTTCCCAGACAAACGCATCTCCCTCAAACAAACAAATCAGTCGCCGAGTATACAAAACCAGCATCCAACACAAAGCTAAATAAGTATATATTTCCCATAAGAAGAAGGAGTTGTGTCTTCACAATGACAATTCAAACTTTACTGCCGCAATGGCATTAGTCCTATCACGGTGCCCGCAGGCGCAATCAGTGCCGCAAGCGTGAAAATGTTTGAAAATAGCTACATTTGTCCCTGTCCTCATAACTGACTGATCCAAATACTCTTACAATTAATACCTGTCTGCCATCTTACACTAGTGTATACAATGAAAAGTATTCAACAAGCATAGTTTGCTTTTCCTACAGACTCCACTGTCGCCTACGAACGTAAATCATCACCATCATCATTACTTCATTCCCACACAGAAAGAAACTAATTGCAGCCACTCTGCTTTCCAGCTGCAATTACAACAGAACTCTCATTGCAAGCAATCGGATTTCATTAAATAATCACCCCTGATTAGCTGTCACGCTCGCACTGCAGCGCAATGCCGCAATCACCATCCCCGCTCGGACGCCGGTTGTCATTATTTATTTCCACATTAATGTCTTATTCTCTTACCTTTTTGTTGTTTAGATATTTTAAGCACAAATATATCAGCTTATTTAACCAAAATAGATTAATTATTAAAACTGCATCAGAAATGCCATTGTGTTATTCATCCCCCAGCCTAGTGATGGAGCAGTTCAGCATCTAGTACGCCGCATGAATAACTCAATGGCATTTCCGTACAATTAGCTTACTGTTTGCTACCGTATATAAAACTAAGCTGGAGCTGAAACATCAGAGAATCAGATTTCATAACTGACAGAGTAAGACTTGTTCAGCACTTTGCATGCTTTAACGACAGCACCACGGGAAGGTTCTCTGTCACCGCTGTCATTGTTCTTTTTCTTTTTTTATTCTCAAAAAGCAGTTACGAAAATCAGCACATACATTGATAAGCTAATAGATAACAATACAGATGCAGGTTTACATTTAAATACAGTCTTAAAACAATAACAAAGAATATGCCTCAACGACACAAAGCCCCTACCCTATACAATGTAAGTCCTACCACAAGGTTAGGCTTACTTATCTACATGTAATTACTGTAAGTACTTACTCAGGGACGTAAGTATTTGCTTACTCAAGCACGTAAGTATTTACTTACCCATGCACGTAAGTAGTAATCATGCTTTGAAAGTCTACGCTTTCTGAAGAGTCAATTGACACTTTTACAGAAAATGGTAATACGACAAATTCCTATGATGAAAGATTTTCTAATTCACCGTCATCTTCCGCAGGCTCGTCGCTTTTGTTAAGAACGTATTCATCTATACTTCTGTTCTTCTAAACGGCGATTTTATACGCATCTAATGGTTCCATACTACCTTTATCATCCACTAGTTCGTTCTTTTTATCAATTATCTCCTTTATAATGGGATCATTGCCAAAAGCAATGAGCTCAGCAAATTTACTTAACACCAGGCCGTTAATAGTTCTTCTAATGCGTGGGATAAGATCATCAAAGGCTTCTCTGTCTGCTTCTTTGTGTGAGTAACCATCTTCTTCGTATTCCTTTGATATCCGAGTTAAGCGCAGCCTGTGTTTTGCTATGGCTTTGTCTTTCAGATCTTGCCAAAAATGTGACAATTTCTCTCTGCTAGCACTGCTGTCATTAGTCTCAATGCTGTCATCAGTTTCATAATCTTCTCCGTCAGTTTCTGAAGTAATGTGAGCCCTTAGCTTGTGAGTGTACAAGCTTTGACGATGACGGTATGCTTTTGAGCACTCTGAACACTCACACATGGCGAAGGAGGATTAACGGTAAGATAAGTTCACTATAACAGCACCCCTTTTATTAATTTCTTTCCAGCTACTTACGGTAAGTCTTACAACGTACTGCGTCAGTAGTTACCCATCCCTGACGTAAGTGACTTCGACAAACTATGTAAGTGGTTTACAAATACTTACGTACATAAACCTTTTGTTGGTGCTTTTGAGCAAAACTCGTTCAGTAAAATAACGGGCCGGGGTTCGCCACATAGACAGACCGTTTCTCTGCGGCGCGTTCTAACTAAGGTCGAATCCCGATGCACAACGTATCCCAACAGCCCTCTTAAGGGCTACCCAAATTTTAATCTAAATATACTTGAAGTTTCGCATAAAGCCTTCAAATTAGATACATCAATGATTACAACTGGATAAACATTTATTCGATGCTGACTTACTTTAACAAATCTTGTAAGTGAATACATTCCCATAGATTGAAGATTGGGTAGCCCTTAAGAGGGCTGTTGGGATACGTTGTGCACCGGGATTCGACCTTAGTTAGTACGCGCCGCAGAGAAACGGTCTGTCTATGTGGCGAACCCCGGCCCGTTATTTTACTGAACGAGTTTTGCTCAAAAGCACCAACAAAAGGTTTATGTACGTAAGTATTTGTAAACCACTTACATAGTTTGTCGAAGTCACTTACGTCAGGGGAGCGGTAACTACTGACGCAGTACGCGTTGTAAACTTACCGTAAGTAGCTGAAAGAAATTAATAAAGGGGTGCTGTTCTAGTGAACTTATCTTACCGTTAATCCTCCTTCGCCATGTGAGTGTTCAGAGTGCTCAAAAGCATACCGTCATCGTCAAAGCAGCTGCACACTCACAAGCTAAGGGCTCACATTACTTCAGAAACTGACGGAGAAGATTATGAAACTTATGACAGCATTGAGATCGATGACAGCAGTGCTAGCAGAGAGAAATTGTCACATTTTTGGCAAGATCTGAAAGACAAAGCCATAGCAAAACACAGGCTGCGCTTAACTCGAATATCAAAGGAATACGAAGAAGATGGTTACTCACACAAAAAAGCAGACAGAGAAGACTATAGCGATCTTATCCCACGCACTTCAGAAGAACTATTAACGGCCTAGTGTTAAGTAAATTTGCTGAGCTCATTACTTGGGTAGTGATCCCATTATAAAAGGAGATGAATATAAAAAGAACGAACTAGTGGATGATAAAGGTATGGAACCATTAGATGCGTATAAAATCGCCGTTGAGAAGAACAGAAGTATAGACGAATACGTTCATACCAAAAGCGACGAGCCTGCGGAAGACATTTAAGAATTAGAAAATCTTTCATCATAG
>JASAND010019241.1:0-67461 GCA_030248195.1 Trissonchulus latispiculum
CTATCTCACATTCTCGCTGGATCTTAAACATAAAAAGAAGAAGTGGTGGCACATTAAATTTATCGATAGTTATCAGTTTATGGCAGCGTCCTTGGCTCAACTTACAAAAAACCTACGACATAAAGGTGAAGAAAAGTTCACCCTAACATCAACCCATTTCAAACCCGAGCAACTACCTTACCTTTTGAGAAAAGGTGTATACCCCTACGATTATATGGACTCTTGGCAAAGATTTAGTGAAGTCACACTACCACCGAACGAACAGTTTACCAGTACTCTAACTGTTGAAGAAATTTCACAAGATGACTATCAACACGCTCAGAGTGTATGGAACGAGTTCAAAATGAAAACATTACTAGACTACCACGATCTATACTTGGAAACTGACGTGCTCTTACTTGGAGACGTTTTTGAAAACTTTAGATACTTTTGCCTATACAATTATGGGCTGGACCCTTCTCATTATTTTACGTCACCATCATTTTCTTGGGACGCTTGTTTAAGGATGACTGGAGTAGAGCTCGAACTATTACAAGACCCTGACATGTATACGTTTCTAGAAAGAGGGATTCGCGGTGGTGTATCGGTGATTAGTCATAGATACGCTAAAGCTAATAATCCCCTAGTACCTGATTATGACCCAACTCTACCGACGACTTGGATTACGTACTTGGATGCAAATAATTTATATGGGTGGACCATGGGAGAGTCGCTGCCTTTGAAAGACTTTAAATGGATCTATGATCCGATAGAGGTTCAGACTATACCTGATGATTCTCCTACTGGTTACATATTGGAAGTAGATTTGGAGTATCCTGACTCTCTACATGAATTACACAACGATTATCCTTTGGCTGTTGAAAAAATGGAGATCACTGATGAAATGTTGTCTCCTTATTCTAGAGAGGCAAAAGAAAAATTAAAAATTAAGAGTGGTAAAGTCAGGAAGCTTGTCCCCAATTTATATGAGAAAGAGCACTACATTGTGCACTATCGAAATCTCAAGCTCTATTTAGAGCTGGGATTGAAACTAACAAAAATACATCGAGCTCTAACCTTTACTCAATCAAAATGGATGGCCCCTTATATTCTATTTAACACTGAACAAAGGAAGAAGGCAAAGGATAACTTTGAAAAGGATCTATTCAAACTATTCAATAACAGTGTGTTTGGGAAGACTATGGAGAATGTACGCAACTACATCGATATTAAACTGGTCATCGATGAAAAGAAAGTAACGAAGCTGACAAGGAAGAACGAGTACAGTGGATTTGAGATGATTGGTGAAAGTCTGTGGGCCGTAAAAATGAAAAGACCAACTGTGGAGCTATGTAAACCCATCTACGTGGGGTTTACCGTATTGGACCTATCGAAATGGCTCATGTACTGTTTTCACTACAAATATGTGAAACATAAATATGGGTCCACTGCTACCCTATTAATGACTGACACGGGCAGCCTAATCTACTGTATCCAGGCTAATGATATATATGAAGATATGGTAAATGATGCTCACTTATTTGATGGGAGCGATTATCCTAAAGATCATAAATGTCATGACGTCACAAATAAGAAGGTCATGGGGAAGATGAAAGATGAAATGGCGGGAAGGACAATTTGGGAATTTGTTGGGTTAAGGTCGAAAATGTATAGTATATTAGATACGGAAGGAAAAGAAAAGAAGAGAGCGAAAGGTGTTAAAAAGGATGTGGTATCGAGAAGAATCAGGCATGAGTTGTACAAAGATACACTCTTTGAAGGATCGCAACATAAACATTTGATGAGAAGTATAAGAAGCGATGGAGGAGAAATTAGTAGCATTATACAGAATAAGACTAGCCTTAGTGCATTTGATGATAAACGCTACATTTTAAACGATGGTTATTGTAGTTTTGCTTATGGTAATTGTAATGTTATGCAGTAAAATGTTGTAACAGTAAATTGTTGTAAATAAAAAAAAGAAAAAACCGTAACGGTTGCCTAGCCGTCTGATGAGGCCCTGTGGCGGGGGCCGAAACGGTTGAGGAACCCCAAATGTCTGTGTAAATGCCCTGAGGGCAAATCCCTGGCGCAGAACCGCTATTTTTTAGCTACTCCCGTTAGAAATCGAAAATTTCTAATTTCGCTAAAAATGAAAATTTTTGCTATATTTTAACTCCGCTTGTTCCAAACAAAACCCACACTAAATTTTACCGAATTGGGTCACGCTTTACGTATTTTGCGTGGGGGGGGGGGGGGGTAATCGAGATAAGCCCCATTTTCTTAGTTTGGGGTAAAAACTTGTGTGAAGTTGTTGAGTGAAGGCGAAAAACGTTGTAGGGAAACTCAATGCAACGTTGTGAAATGCAGTGCCACTTAGCGGATTTCCTGAACTCACCAGACCATTATGCGCCACTGAGCCAAATCCAAAAAATCTACGTCGGCCCCACATGTTCTCTGTTTCATTGTGCACAAAATGTTTGCCAATTTGGCAAATTTGAGGAATCGATGTTTGAAGATGAACTGTTTAAATGCAACTGAGACTTTAGAGATTAAACTTTTTTTGATTTCATTTGAGTGCTGAAAGCATTTCAAGTTTACATAATTAAATTTATGCAAGTAGATTCATTAAAGTAGAGCAAGTAGATTCATTAAAAGAGTAGTTAGACAGGACTTAATGACCCACCGACCCAGAAGCTAGGCAGAGCAGATTCTTCATGCAAAAATCGTAAATGACGTAAATGGAATGTTTGCCGTTACACTCCCACATATTAAAAGCATAGGACGTTAATTATACTCAATCGATACACAGTCCAACTGCAAACCTTATCAACGCCTATTAGTTGAAGTTTATTGCTTTAAGCTAGACATTTGGCCTAAAAACCATTTTAGCAAAACTGTGATTGCATTACTTTGAATGTCGCTGTTTTAGCTGTTAATATGGTAACGTGTATGTATTGAACAGGGAATACTTCCATAAAATATATGCCTATTGGTCAGGATAAAACTTTGACTAAATCTGCAAATATCACGCACAACTGATTTAGGCGTTAACGAAATATAGTCTTATTCCTAGATATGATTTGAAGTATTTAATATCGTTATGGACAATACAGAGTTTGATTGATTCAGAAGAGATAGACTAAACATTTCGAAACTTATCAGCATGATCGAATTTAATTAGTTAATCAGTTTAATCCGGTTCATGCGTTGCTAACCATTAGCGAAATGCCTGTAAAATCCCTATACGACAGGAACACGTATTAAAAATTCATGAAGATTCAAAATTTATTACATGAGAGTCAATCATGTTGATTGAAAAATCCTGTAATAAGAGGTTTTGAGCATTCTGTCGTGGTCTTGCTTGGAATGATTTATCGGCATCTCAACTTTAATTGCTAGAGCCAATAATAAATTGATAATACAGTGTTGCTTCAGCTGGTTGCAATGTCAGATAAGGTCTTCGTGAAAAAGTGAAATCAAAAGCTACTATACTATTGCGTAAACACGTCAGTTCCTTCAGTTGAAATAATTCAGTTCCCCGCAGAACAAATAGGTAAGTTTCTCCATTTGAATCCAAGATTCCCAAGTTGGAAAGAATGTAATTACTATCATTTACATAGTTCCTGAAATTGCTAAGTTCCAGCTCTGACAGTTTCCTTCTGATTGAAAACTCCAGTTGTCATACCCCAACTCTTTTCCATAATTGCAAAGTTTATGATTTTAGGTTGAATCTGATCGTGAGATTGTGACAAATTTCCGCCAACCAACGTTTCTGTAGCAAAAAGTTTTGGCAGACGGTAAAGCAAATCAAAAGTTAGCTATTGACATAGTTTATCCCTTTGAATTGAAAGTTTGGGTCAGTGTTTAGTTGGCCGTTAGCGACAGTTGATTGGCTTGGGCAGTTTGATAATTGTTATTTTGGCTGCTGAAATTTGTATTGTTTGCTAGTTGATTTGCGGTAAATGACTGAATCCGTCTAAGATATGTTTAGTTCTTTCACTGTTGTTCTCCTAAAAGTACGTCGGATGAAACTTTTGTGCAATTTAGGGGAGTGGTGAAACAAAAATTGACCCTCGTTTTGCATTGTACCTCCATTGTCCATTACCTCCGATTTCCCGACGGGGGTGCGCTCTTCTCCAACCGTTGTTCAGGCTGGAGTGAGTGGAGGACAGTTGCAAAGTTCAGGTTTCACCAGCTTCACCAATGTAAAGTTGGTAGTGTACTGACTAACCAAACTTTACGAGTGGGAAACTGCGCACAAGGAGAACGTCGCACCTGGAGGAGATGTAGTTTCAGTCGACCTATGCTAAGCTCTCCAAATTTTCCTAAGTGCAACCTACAGAACGGAGTTAAACCGCCAATGAAGAGCAAAGACTCAAGTTATAAGATCCGACCCCAAACTTTTGCTGAAAAGTACACACTTAAGATGTCTATCTACCGACCCAAATAATGTTAGAAAAAACCCTACCTACCGATTATACAATGCTAATACAAGAACCCAAATTAAAATGACACCCTGAAATGGTCCAGAAAGAGACCACATTTACTATAACAGATATATGTTGCACAAAGGGGGAGACGTTTGAAAGGCGTACAGACAAGTGTGAAAACAGGTACAGAAATAGAAAGAGACAAGTTAACTTTTACAGAAATTTTCAGTGCAAAGTAAAATAAAACAACAAGATAATTTTACCAAACAAGGGTAATTAGAAACAGACAAATTCAACCGCAGATAAACCCCAATTAAATACCCTACAATAATGAACCTAATACCCTAAGCCAACCAGGCCAATTTTAAAGAAATTTTAAAAGGTATATACCAGAAGAAAGTAAAAAGAGACTTTCAAGAATAAAAGAGAAGGAAAACTTTTAAGTATATATATGGATAGCAAGCAGGGTCACCCAGGAACTGAAGCGAATCTAAAGCGGTCCCAACTTTAGATTAGTATACGAATCAATAAAGAAAACCAAGCAATTGTATATGGCGTAAAGAGCGAGAATAAACACGACCAACATAGACCAGAGACAAAAACGAGACTGAATGCAGACAGACATAGGCAGGGAGAAACTAGTTTTGAGAAGTGGTGGTAGAATCTCATTGGATAGATAGACCCCTTTAGAGAGAGAGAGAGAAGTTTTGAAAGACTCCCAGCGAAAAGTAGAGATACATACAGAGGCTCCTAGTGACTAGGATGGCTCATACACATATACATCATTTCAGCATAGACACGTTAGCAATTTCAGACAGAATTTTAAAACAATTTCAGAATAAATTTCACACTTTATAATTCACTCAATACACTCATAAAATAACTTTTCAAACACAATTTTAGAGAACAGTATAAAAGTAACAAAACTAGAAACATGACTATACAGGAAACAAAGTTAGGGCTGACTTGGCGTCAGCGGACTAGTGAAGACCGAAAAATGTGCTTGGAAACTGCCATTATTTGGCCACTGGGACGGTGCGCAATTGGGAACATCCAGTCATCCAGCCGTCACGGCGAGGTACAAGTACACTTCTGGCTTTTTCCTACCGGGGGGGGGGGGGGCCCCCCCCCCAGAAATTCGTTCCCCCCCAGACTTGGGTCGCCCCCCCCCCAGGATTCGGGCTTTCCCCCCCAGAACCACCCCCACCCTGAAGTGCCCGGAAAAATAGGGTTTTAGGGTAAATTTTGAAAAATTTTTCCGGCTTCGCCGGATTTTTACCCATTTTTAAGCATTTTTTAGCTATTTTAAGCTTAAATTTAAGTTAAAAATAGTCTATTTTTTAGCTCAGCAGCAAAAAATAGCTATTTTTAGACATTTTTCTAAAAAAGTTTCTTTCCCCCCCCAGAAATCCGAGCCCCCCCCCAGACCTGGGGGGGGGTCCCCCCCCCCCGAGAAATTTTTGCCTAGGAAAAAGCCAGCACTTATAAAAAGAAAACCAATTATAACAGAAGAAAATAACCGGAATGTTAACTTCATGAGAGAATCTTCAGGCTAAGGTACGGAGGTAACCTCTCGCACAGCTCACAGAGCGCAAACTTCGGCTGGGTGGGAGGGTGGACCTAGGCTCGGTCGACTACCTCACTTGCCTTCGGATCCTCCGCAAAATTTAAGAACCCAAAAGGTTAATAGGTAAGATAATTTAGTAGAATTTGAATTAATTAAGTAAATCCCAGTGTTTCGCGTAAGGTTAGGAATAAGTTTGTGGAGTCTTTAGGTAAAATATAAGTAATTAAAATTAAAGTAAGGACTACAAAGTAGCCCAGAACATGCTTAAGCATGTATATGAAGAACCAAAAGGGTACAAAGAAGTCCCCAAGTACCAGGGCAGTGCAGTGCAGTGTAGAAGTGCACTATGATATTAAATAAAAATAAATTAGGGGGAGGTTAAATGGGATCTAGAAGTTAACTAAAATGCGAAACACCGGTTAAAATATAAGTAAAACTCCTTTAAAATAAAAAATTTTGGGGAAGATCCTCCCAACCGCGCTGCAGGCCTTAAGATGGAAGGGGCATATAAGTCGGGAGCTACTTTGGCGCACTGGAGAAGGACACAAAACTGACATTAACTAAAGAAGCTGGTGAAGCAGGTGAATCTTCGAATCCAGCCTTCAAATGTATGAGGATTTCGAATACCCAATTTTGGGCAATCCCAGTGATCAGCTGCGTGTTTTAGACGACAACACTACAGCCGACAGCCGACACCAGTATGATACCCCTTGAGCTTAATGGAGTAATTTATACACGTACAGTTCCTCTGAACAAACCTGCGAGTGGAAATGCCAAAAACGAAACGTCGTCAGATTACAGGTAATATCTTCCAAGCTCAATCCGAAACGGGTCCCGCTTCAGCGTCGCCGGTTGCTCATAGGGATGTAAAAGCGAAGCAAGCATAGGAAAGATTGATAAGCCTACAATGGGAGTTCAGCTGATGGCCCTGTGGTGTAGTTGGTTAGCATGTCTGCTCCGGAGTCAGAAGGGCCGTGGTTCGAAAACCGGCAGGGCCAATTCTTTACTTTCAGTGGTGACTTATGACTGAAAAGCTGAACCTCCCTCTTCTCGTCTCTCTTCTAGGTCCTGGTTTCGTGGGTACGAGGGTACCTGACGCCTCCCGTTCGGGCTTGTCCTCGGTTTCTTCCTGATCCGCCAGCCCTGGTAGAAGCGCTACATGATCCGGAAACAGACATGGTGCCACTACACCACAGGGCCATCAGCTGAACTCCCGTAACAGGCTTTTATCAAGCTTTCCTATGCCTGCTTCCCTTACAGAAACCAACAACCTACTGGAAGGACAGCCGAAGCCTTCAAAAGAAATATCCAGGTTATTCTTGGCACTTCTGACGAAGACGAAGATGAAAATTAGCCGCTGGGAGCTTCATGCTGCTACTCTGCAAGCAGCCTTGAATGAGACTAACAAACTCAGTTATAGCTAATTTGCATATTTTTGCTAACACTGTCCAGTCTTGTCTGCTTGTGATAATCGGTGACTTGTCATTAAATTCCTAACGAAAACGTCTGATTTTCTATCAACGTTTCAGTTTCAACCTTTTCTGGGGGCCCCCTCTGGAGACCCCCCGACCCCTCCCAGGACCCCCACCCCACCCTCCCCCAAAAAATTTTTATGCCAAAAATCGCATTTTTAGCCGTTTCGAATGATAAAAACATCTAACCATAACGTAATTTTAACATTAGACAGCAGTGGTTTTAAACTCAAAAACTTGATTGCCAACATGTTTCCAAGTACTAAATACGGTCAATATTGAGTCATAAGATCCATAATACAGTTAAAAACGTGTATTTCTCATAATAGTAAACAGTTTAAGCCAAAAATTTGGACATGTTTGAAATTGTTTTCAAAATTTACCTTAAAAATGCCCAAGTTATGGCCATTTTTCGAGCCTTCTGCATTCCCCCCCCCAAAAAAAGTTTTGGGGAAGGGTTGAAGAAAGGCTTGGGGGGATACCCCCACCTTACACCTATGATCTTAAGTTGACGTTTTAAGTTTTACAACCATTTTTTTGCCAAATTTTGCTAACTTTTTGGGTCAAAAAATCGCTTGGGTGGGTTTGGGAATCGGGGAGGGGGTAGCCGAAAGCATGGGTGCGCCTTGAGAAAACATTGGGGGTAGCCGAAATTAGGGTGGGTGGTGTCAGCCGTTATGAGGTGGGGTGGAGTCCGGATTGAATTTGGGGGGTAAAAATTTTTTGGTCAAAAATTTAGAAAAAATTAGCAAATTTGCTATAAAAACGTTGTTTCCAACTAAAAATCAACAATATTTCTTCATTTTTGCTCATTTATTCTAAAAAACTTGGATTTTTTGTAAAAATTTCTAATTTGTCCAAAAAAATTCAAATTTTTACTATATAATTTTGAGGCAAAATTTTCAAAATTTTGAGGATGGGGTCTGGCAAATTTAGGTGGGTGGGGTCCCTGGGTGGGATTTGGCTATTTGGGGGTGGGGCCTGCCACGCAAATTTCAAGGGTGGGGTCGGCACTTTTCCATTTGGGGGAGTTGTTCCCCCCACGCCCCCCCCCAGGTACACCTATGGCCGAAAGTGGCACTTATGTATATATAGTTTCCTTTGGGCGGGTGATTGGGGGGGGGGGGGGTACCCCCCAAAATTTTTGACCAATTTTACCCCCCCCCCAGAATTTTTGCATACTCTCCCCCAACTTTCGGCTACCCCCGAACCCCCCCAGCGATTTTTGGACCCAAAAAGTTAGCTAAATTTGGTCAAAAAGTGGGTATTTTTGGAAAATGTTTCTAAAATTTTGACTTAAAATCGACTTCAAACGGTGCAAAAACGCCTAAGACTTTAAAAACAGGCTTTAGTTTTGAACGAAAAAGGACTAAGTTACCGATAATTTTGCATTTCTGGCCATTTTTTGAAATTTCTGTGGTCCAAAATCTGGGAGGGGTGGGGGGGGGGTATCCCCATCACATTTCTTGGGCCGAACTTTCCAAGATTTGCCCCCCTCCCCCCCAGACCCAAAGTTCCAGGGAAACTATGCTTATGTAGATGGGGGGGGGTGAAAATGTTGCCTTCGTCCTACCTTAGGATTCGAAATATATTTTTGTCTCTGATTTGGCTGAGAAGTTCCCCTAGGGTAAACCGAGGTTGCTGATTTCAAAAATCGAATCGAGAGATCGATTGATCAGTAGCATCGATCGATCAAAAAATTTTTGTCTCCGATTTTTGCGAAAAGTGTCCCTTAGGGTTTTAGCCCAGTTGATTCAGATCGAATCAAATGGGGTTTTTATGTTTAGATTACCCATGGATGGGTTTTTGACGAGTATTCTATCCTATAGTCATATATCTGTGCGATGTATCCTCCCAATTCCTGTTTTTCCTGCGTCCAGTTTGGCGACTGGGCTTCTGTCGGCTCAGTCTACGTTGACGTGGTGTCACCTACGCTATTTGGATTGTTTCAAATCTATTCTGTTTTATTTGGCGACAAATTTACAATTTGTGCTGCTGTTTTATGGTTTACGTTTCTGGTATATTCAAACTGTTGCTGCTCTTGACTGCATTTTTGACTTGATATAGTCAGCTTATTGCTACTACGTTGCTACTACTGCTATTACGTTGCCATCGACTGCATTTTTGACTTGAATATAGTTAGCTTATTGCTACTACGTTGCTAGCGTCAGGCAGTTATGGTGATCGCGGATCGTTGTGGGCTCTGCACAATGCCAGTTGCAGAATTCGACCATAAAGCTGCGTGTTTTATTTGCAGCACGTCTGTTTGCCTTGCCTGTATAGGCTTATCTCAGACTGCCCTTGTGCAATGGCAAAACAAAATCGCATCATCAATTCCCTACTCGTGCGTTCCCTGCCGGAACAAACCTAGCTGTAGCCCTCGCTAAACCGAAGGCCAGTCTACTAGAGAGTCTTTGTTAGTCGACTGTGCTGATGCTTCAACGCAGTGTTCATCAACTCTACCTTTGCCTCAGGATTCTCATAGCTCCACCCTACCCTCGGCTCCACCCAGGATCGTCCAGGGTCACGGTGACCCTTTATCAAATCTCTTTCCGTTCTCCTTTGTCTATTAAAGGGTAAGGTTTACAAATCCTTGAAACACTGTTATCAGTACCTGAGGGCAATCAGGGAAGGTAAATCTGACCTGGCTGAACAGATTCGCAATGCCCCACACGGGGGCATTGCAATTCGGCTCGCCAAAGGTCTGACCCGTGACCACAGTGACCTGGCTGTCAAGCTAATGGAAGAACTAATTTCTCAGAAGTGCCAACAGTGCTTTCCATTTCGGGAATCCCTCCGGGAATCAGGGGTATCACAACTCGTTCATTCTACGTATCCTGCAGATACCTTCTGGGGATCTGGCTTGCATACACCTGATATAGCTGGTGCCCGGGCTCCTACTCTTCCGGGACTAAACATCTTTGGTAATATCCTTATGGACTCTCGGCGCAACTTGAATTCCGAATCAGACTACCCAAAACCAGACATTGACATCCATCATTCTGGTGATGTTGTGGTGACCCTGTATGATGGTGAGCGCCCTCCACCCAGACCCAAGCCCAAACCTGCCCTTGGTCGTGTCGGACACCCGGGTAGTGGGAAGTGTTACCTTTGTGGTAAGGGTGGCCATTCAGCTAAGCTCTGTAGACTTCGTCAATCTACCTTCACCTGTCATTCGTGTGGCTTTCCGGGCCATAAGCGCAGTCACTGTCCTATGGGTCCTTCAGGTTTCCAACCAGAACAATTTCAATCAAACCATCCCTCCAATTTCTCTAATCCCATTCTGTCTACCTTTGGTAGACGGAGGCGTCCGTTGTTGCCTGGTCCATACGGTTGGAGTCATCAGTTTTGTGCTCCCGCAGGCGCCTGCAGCAATCCAACCTTGCCAGCTGTAGAACGTTTACACAGCACCAACCAGCTCAGTCAATTCTCTCAACCTCAAAACCAGCCTCGCCCTCGCCCTCTTCTATCTTGAATGGCTGAAGACGCGCCCAATTTTTACATGGCTCGTTTGCAACTGTATAATAATGTGGTAAAATATGCTTCTAATGCTGGTAACTATTTCTGTAATTCGAATTTATCTCAGTCATCTTTTATTTAGGCCATGATAGGGTGGCCGAAAGTAGTAAGCATGTCCCTGCTGAAAAAGGAACTGCTGATCTTTCTGCAGTCTTACTAAATTCTAGAAGTATTCTTAATAAAATTGAGACTTTAATTCAGAAATAGTTAATGCTATGACTCCAGACATTATTCTAATCACAGAAACCTGGCTTACGGAACAAGATCCTAGCTCCGTACTTAGATGCAATTCTTTCTTTAATGTTTTTAGATGCGATAGATCAGGGGACAGGAAGGGTGGTGGGGTTACCACTCAGGTTAATAGGAAGTTGAAATGTTTTTGTGTAAACGTACCTAAGCATGTAGGTGTAAATGTTGTGTGTGTTCGCGTGAAAGGTTCCAGTGCAGATTTTCTTGTATGTAATGTCTATCGACCATTTGTTACTCTGTCTCACGTTGTATCATATTTTAGGCAGCTTTAGGAGTGCATTTCTAGTTTTAACCTGCCTTTTTTGTTTGCGGGGGACTTGAATCTGCCTGGTATAGATTGGCATAAAATTACAGCACCCACAACTTATAATCAAAACGAGTTTCTAGAATTATTTCAGTCCTTTGATCTTACGCAGTTGGTTCTACAACCTACTAGGCAAACCTCAATTCTTGATCTAGTTTTTGTGATCAATCTCTCAATGGCCTCAAACATTGGTGTAAACCCTCCTTTAGGCTCAAGCGATCATAATGTAGTGTCTTTTAATGTACTTGCGTCCACAGTTGTTTCTGATTCTACTACTAATGGCAGATATTTATGGGACCGGGCTGATACATGTTCGATGTATAGACATCTTCAGTCACTCAACTGGAATTATCTTTTTATTGACAAATCTGTTGATGACATGTGGGGTATTTTTAAATCGATCAGTTTCCACTTAATAAATACCTACGTTCCTTTCAGGGCACGTACCGCCAAGCCTCGTAATAAGCGCAATTATTCTAACCGAATTAAGCGGATATTGTTGAATAAGCGAAAATCTCTCAAGCAATTTAAGATACATCAGACTGAAGAGACAAAGGCTAAATACAAAAGATGCGCTAAACTTTGTACGGACGCAATCAGAAAAGAATATTTAGAAAAAGAGTCTCAATTCCTGACTCACTCAAATTCTAAGCAGTTCTTGAAATTCATTAAATCTAGTCTTGCTTCTCATGATTCTGTATCTGTATTAATTGATGGGGATCGCCAAATTTCCAATCATTCGGAAACGTCAGATGTCTTTGCGAAGCAATTCTCCTCTGTATTTGTTGTTGATGATAATAATTGTCCTAATATGCCTGATAGTACTGTGAATGATGACAATGATAGTATTCGGAATTTCTCTTCGTTTAGAATAACTCGTAAACATGTAGTTGACTCTATTGCAAAGTTGAAAATTGATTCAAGTGAAGGGCCAGATGGTCTTCCTGCTGTATTTTTCAAAAAATTTGACCAACTTTTCTCAGTTCCCTTGCAGGTAATTTTCCAAAAATCTTTTGAAACTGGTGAGATACCTTGCGATTGGAAGCAAGCTACCGTGGTGCCTATATACAAAGGCAAGGGCAATAAGTCCATGGCTACTGATTACCGTCCTGTTAGTCTGACTTGCATATGCTGTAATCTGATGGAACGGATACTTAAAAACGCTTTGCATGACTATTTCAGTCGTTTAGATCTCCTGTCCCCTCACCAGCATGGGTTTATTCCTGGTCAATCTACTACAACACAGCTTTTGGAATGTCTAAGAGTCTGGGTTTCGTATATTAATGATAGAGTTCCTGTAGATGCTGTATATATTGATGTAAGCAAGGCATTTGATACTGTCAGGCATCTGAAATTGCTTTTCAAACTTCGACATTACAAAGTACCTAAAAATTTTTAAATTGGATAAATTCTTTTTTGTCAGTTAGTCCGTTTCCAGTCTGTCAAGGTCAACGGCAGACTGTCTGACCCGAACAGAGTGTTGAGCAGAGTGCCGCAAGGCAGTATTTTGGGGCCTCTTCTGTTTCTTATTTATATCAATGATGTAGTTAGTCGTGTGAAGTTTAGCCATATAAAAATTTACGCAGATGATACAAAGCTATATGTTGCTTCCAACTCAAAATAGCTTATAATTTTCTATTGCAAGACATTAATAACGTTTTTAACTGTGCTTCGGAAAACCAGCAAAACATTGCTTTAGAAAAATGCGTTCTCCTGCACTTTGGTTTCAATAATCCAAACAATGTATATGAGGTTAACAATATGCGGATTCCGACTGCAAATTGTGTAAAGATCATGGAGTTTAGGTAGATGATAAGTTAAAATTTTCGGAACACTGCTCCAAAACTGCAGTAAAAGCGATGGAAAGGTCTAATGTGATTTTCAAGTCCTTTAGGTCTAGGGAATTGTCATTTCTGCGTGCTATCTATGTTACGTACGTGCGACCCATTGTAGAGTATAATTGTGTAATTTGGAACCCATACATGAAGAAAGACATTGTCATAATTAGGTTCAAAAAAGGTTTACCAAACGCATCCCTTGTCTAAGTAGAAAATCTTATGCAGTCCGTTTAAAAATTTTAAATCTGGACAGTTCAGAACTTCGACGAGTAAAATCTGATTTATCTCAATACTACCACATAGTCCATGGATTAGATAGCCTGAAGTGTATCGACTTCTTTACTGTTAAAGGAAGTAATAGGCTTCGGGGACATAATTATGTGCTTAGTACCAAAACCTGCCATCGGAACGAAAAGAAGAATTTTCTCAGTAATAGAATAGTGAATGCTTGGAACAACCTTCCGTTCGGTGTAGTTAATTCGGTCTCTCTTGATGTCTTTAAACGCTCCTTGCATACTATTGATTTAAGTGCCTATACCAAAATATTCTAAGATTTTCTACTCATTTTATGTACTTCTATAATACTAAGTGCTAATTCTCTGTGTATTTCATATCAAATTGAAGCTGTTTGTCTTCTGTTTTGGGTATATATGAAATTTCATCTTGGTGATGTATATATATAGCTCCCTGTACTCTTTTCTTAATTGACTTGGTGTGCGCAAGTAGTGGTAATCTCAACTCTGTGCATCCCTTTTCAGTAAATTTTTTATGCTGACTGTACATAATTTGTGTGTTTTTACTAAATAAACTAATTTGTTTTTGTTTTGTTTTGTATTCCGGGCGGGGGTGCTGATTCCGTACAGTCCAAATTTCGATACGAGCAGCCAAAGTCGAATTATTGACAAATTTTTGAAAATTCGATGAAAATCGATTTTTGAGGTCGAACGATCGATTTTCACGAAATTTCAACTGCAGATTCGGAGTCAGCACCCCCGAATTTGAATTATATATATAGCAATGGGGGAAAACCCACCCCCTTTTTATGGGGGGAAAACACCATCCGCCTCCTCGGTCACGGGTTGGAGCTATGAGCTCCAAAACATAGCAGCAGAAAGCGCGACTCTTTTTAACCTATGTGTGCAAAGATCAAGTCATTTTGTGCACTCCTGCTCATTATTTGACATTTTGAGAATGACACCTACTTTTTGGTCCAACCATCCAAAAAATTACCAAAAGTTAGGTCCGATGTAACTTTTGATTGGGTTGGGCTAGAAAAGTTTTGCAAATATATATATATATATATATATATATATATATATATATATTAATATGAAATTTATTTAGAATTTCGAGTAGTAGTTCAGAGGGATTGTTTGTCCGATTTTCTCCAAAGTTTTTGATGGCAATATCTGTTCTTGCCAGCCATTGCAAGCAATCTAAGACAGAGAAAAACAAACAAATAAAAGAAGAAGGAAAGAAAATATATACGACATAGAAGAAGAGATATAACTCAAACAGTTTAGGGTTGTGCTTGTGCAGGACGGTGAACTTTGCTAGTAGGCATTGAAACACCGCCCTTCAGGTTAACTTCCTCATTGCTTTATTGGGTCATTAAACGTAATTTGATTTACAGAATCTCATTAAATTAATATCAGAAAGGTGCTTACTAAAGGTTTCGATAGAAGTTGCATTAACAACATTTTCAGGTAAGGAGTTCCAAGTTTTAACAACTCGTCTTGAAAAGAAAGCTGCGCGTTGACTAGGTCTGACAACAGGAATAACAAGCTTAGAAGTTCTATTGTTTCGAAGTCCAGTTGTGGGTGCAAAAGTGAAAAACTCATTAAAATTTAAATCAATGGTAGCGTTTATTATTTGGTACGTAACTTTAAGGTCAGCTACTATCCTTCGTAGTTCTAGGGGTTGTAGTTTAAATAGATTTAGCCGTTGCCTGTAACTTAGATTACGGCTGCCTGATAACTGTCTAGTAAAATATTTCTGAACTCTCTCTAACTTGTCGATAAGACCAATTTGGTGTGGGCTCCAAACTGGTGACGCATACTCTAAATGAGGGCGAACAAAAGTAACACAGAGCTTAAGCATAATTTCGTGCTGCCTGCTATGAAAAGCTCTCATTGTTTGGCCTAATATTTGTCTAGATTCAATTGTAATTTTATTCACATGTTCATGAAATTTTAAATCATTGGCTATCCAAACGCCAAGGTCTTTGACAGCAGTAACATGGGGCAATACGGTGTTATCCATAGTAAGACTGAATTGAAAATTCGGGCTACCAAGTATTAATATAACACATTTAGGGACAGAAAACTGTAACTGACACTCAGTTGCCCAATCTATAATTTTATTAAGATCACTTTGTATTGCCTGTACCTCTGTCATGTCCTTGACAGTTAAAAAAAGTTTAGTATCATCTACAAAAATTTTAATTGTTGAATTTAAAAGTAATTTAGTAAGATCATTTATATAAATAAAAAATAGAATAGGTCCTAGAACCGAGCCTTGAGGGACACCACTTAAGACCGGTGTCCAATCAGAAAATTGTTCACCTACTTTGACGCGCTGAGATCTATTACTAAGAAACGTTCGAAACCACATAAGCATGTCACCTCTGATACCTACATAGAATAATTTTTGAAGTAGTTTTTCATGTGGTATTATATCAAAAGCTTTTTCAATGTCTAAATGCACTATGATTTTATTCATTTTGTTATCTAAAGCACTGGTCCAATCATTAAGACATGTTAACAACTGAGTTAGTGTGGATCGATTTTTGAGTCCACCATGTTGATGGACAGACAAAATATTATTATTATTATTACTAAGATGGTTGATTAATCTTGGCTTCAAAGTTTTTTCGAACGATCTCATTGCTGGACTTGTTAAACTAATGGGTCTATAATTTTCGGGGGAGGATTTGTTACCCTTTTTAAAAATCGGTGCAACATTTGCGTTTAACCAATCACGCGGCAGGGTGGCAGTAATTAAACTTACGTTGTATATAAGCATCAAAAGGGGACTAAGTTCATGTTTTAAGTTTTTAAGAAAGTATGGAGGAATTGAATCCGGTCCTACAGACATCTTATTATCAAAGGAACTTATACCTTTTATAACATCCATATGTGTTATCTCACGGTCACTATATCTGCATCGTAATAATTTCTGATAAATTGTCCATTATCAGTTATGAAAACCGAAGAGAATTGTTGGTTCAAACATTGCGCTTTAGCATTATCACAATCAATGTTAGTACCGTTTGCAGATAAGTTTGGTATGTCCTCATTCAATTTATTTATCCTTTTATTTACAAAACTCCAAAATTTGATCGGATTTCGAGAATGCGACATTTCTCGTTCACGCTGAACACGATCAGCTTGAAGATTGTTTCGAAAGCTTTTAACAGCGATTTTCCAGCGATTATGGTTTTTAATAGTTTGGTTAGCTTTATATTTCTTCCATAGTTCTTTTTTCTCAAAATACAAAGAGCTGGCGACAAACTTTGTTCCGAAGTTATGCTGCGCTTTCCATGTGGCACATATAATTCAATGGCTGTATGTACAATGCCTTTGACAGTTTGGCAAAGGTATTCTACATCAAGACTATCACCAAATAAAAATTCCCAGTCGGTGGAAATTATAAAATCATTCATGGATTCGTAATCAGCGTTTCGATAAAGCCAAAATTTAGTGTTAGAAATACTAGGTGTAGCATTATTTAGTATTGTAAATGTTACCATTTCATGATCGCCACAACAGAAAGGAGTTTCTGGTATAGCGCTTAATCGCGCATTAAAAATAGTATTGTATAATATAATTGGATACAACCCACCCAAGGATCACAAGAAGGACACAATCCAAAGTGGAAGAAGAAGAAGAATCACCACAATACGTATTGACATATCAACAACTGGACAAAGAATCTGCGGACAGTGTACTACATCCCACTTTCTACTCAGAAAGTGGTTATTACATCCCGGTACCGGATTTTCCGGTATCGGTAGTTACATGTCCTGAATCTTGTGGAGATTGAGGATTCGTATCTATCCCTAACTTCAAGACACAACGTTCAGTCCAAACCATGCAATTAGAATAGTGATTTTATACAACTTTATGCATATGGTAAGTGTAAGAAACACTAACACTGAAACTGTTAATTTCAGGCTACCATAGAGATGATAGGCGCGAGAGGAGATCCAGATATCACCGATCCGAAACCCGGCTCCAATCATGTGAGAGATCGAGATTGCGGTCCAGATCCAGGTCTAGATCACGGTCAAAGTCTAGATCCAGAAACCGTCACAGGAATGACCAACCCGGGACATCGCAATGGGATCCTACCGATACGGATGGCGCAGGCACTTCCTTCCGGGTGGTCCAACTCATCCAGCAGGAAGTGACCAACTTCGGCCATGACCTGAAGGCGGAAGTAGAACGGCGGATAAAAACAGTAGAATCGGACGTTTCGAAAAATACCAGGCACTGCCGCTCTCTTGAGCAGCAGTCAAACGATCAAATTTGATTATCCGGAACTTCCTTCAATCCCTCGGAAAACGAATCTAAGGAATTTCTGACGACGGCCATTATTGACTTTATCAACAAGGAATTCTCGGCGACGGTTCGCGGCCCCTGACCCGGGACGAACTGAATGAAGGATCTTCACCGAATCAAAGCGTCTAAGGAAAAACCAAAGCCGGTGATCATAGCCTATCTCAGGCCCGAATGGGTCAACAAAATCATGGCCAACGGAAAGAATCTCAAAAACTTCAACATTGCTAGAAAGGCTGAAAACAAAAATGCTATCGGACTTTGCCGGCAATTCGAGCCTGTAAAGGCTCAGATGAAAGGTTATTTATTGAAGGTAGCTGAAATGTGTGTTAAGGAAAGAATTGTACCTCGAATAGAGGAAGTTTTTGTTGATGATATGCCTTTAGATCCTGTACGTGTGATAAAATCTAAAGATGTAAATGCTTCATATACTGTACACAAACTACCAAGTACATATGTTCAGAAAATGGGCGCTCCATTTGTTCCAAAAACCTTCTCAACTTGAATTGAAATTACTTTCTGAATCAAATGGGTAACGGTTCTGATACCGTAATAGCTACATTTTCTGAGTATGGTTAATTTTATTAATTCTTTAATATTTTAACTTAATCAGTATTTTGTAGCCATGTTTACTGATATTTTAATTAACTGCATTGTTAATTGTTAATTTGTAGTTGTTTACTAATACCAGTAAACTTATTGACCTGGGAATCTGAACAAAAGCAGTCTCCGTTGTTCATTGATGATATTTAATTGATATTTGCACATAATAATTATTAATGTAAGATGTGGATTCGAACCAAATGGCAGAATTAATGGCGACTAATGAATAGTAGTATGCTCCCTCGCATCGTCATTGACACTACTTCAACTGATATGGGATAACTTGCTTGCATATGCTGGGACAAGCATAGCCCAGAAGGTACTTGGATAAATTTAAGGTAAAATGTAATTGGGTAGGCCAGCGAGTAGTTTATCGTATGGTTAAAATCCATGGAACACAGTAATGGACACGTATTATTCAGGACTTCGGTCAGTAGCTATGGACGGGTTGTACCGTCTCCCCGGGCCATAGATGAACACCGAACCAGTAATGGTAGCTGATGGTTATAGTATACAGTATCTATATGGATTAGCATTGTTTAAATAGATGGCCCGTCCTTAGGCCATTGACCGTGGAGGCTGGGTACCCCCGGGGGTTAAATTTAAATTCCTACGTCATTTAATACAGAAAAATGCTGAAAACATCGGTGTCTTACTTGTAACTATATTGAGGGTAGCACAAGTGTAAAAGGTAACTTCAGCTCTAAAACTTTTAGGAAAAACGGGAATCGAACCACGGAAAGCGAATTTTAACTGTGAGACATCAAATATCATCTACTTAATTACTTGTAAAAAATGCGGGATTCAGTACATAGGAGAAACGGGGCGAACCTTAACAGAACGTTTCGGGGAACATAGAAGGTCTATACAAAAAGGTAAAGGTGGGTGCAAATATTTGTCTAACCATTTTCATTCAGGAGTATGTAAAGAATTCGACCATAAAGCTGCGTGTTTTATTTGCAGCACGCCTGTTTGTCTTGCCTGTATAGGCTTATCTCAGACTGCCTTTGTGCAATGGCAAAACAAAATCGCATCATCAATTCCCTACTCGTGCGTTCCCTGCCGGAACAAACCTAGCTGTAGCCCTCGCCAAACCGAAGGCCAGTCTACTAGAGAGTCTTTGTTAGTCGACTGTGCTGATGCTTCCACGCAGTGTTCATCAACTCTACCTTTGCCTCAGGATTCTCATAGCTCCACCTTACCCTCGGCTCCACCCAGGATCGTCCAGGGTCACGGTGACCCTTTATCAAATCTCTTTCCGTTCTCCTTTGTCTATTAAAGGGTAAGGTTTACAAATCCTTGAAACACTGTTATCAGTACCTGAGGGCAACCAGGGAAGGTAAATCTGACCTGGCTGAACAGATTCTTAATGCCCCACACGGGGGCATTGCAATTCGGCTCGCCAAAGGTCTGACCCGTGACCACAGTGACCTGGCTGTCAAGCTAATGGAAGAACTAATTTCTCAGAAGTGCCAACAGTGCTTTCCATTTCGGGAATCCCTCCGGGAATCAGGGGTATCACAACTCGTTCATTCTACGTATCCTGCAGATACCTTCTGAGGATCTGGCCTGCATACACCTGATATAGCTGGTGTCCGGGCTCCTACTCTTCCGGGACAAAACATCTTTGGTAATATCTTTATGGACTCTCGGCGCAACTTGAATTCCGAATAAGACTACCCAAAACCAGACATTGACATCCATCATTCTGGTAATGTTGTGGTGATCCTGTATGATGGTGAGCGCCCTCCACCCAGACCCAAGCCCAAACCTGCCCTTGGTCGTGTCGGACACCCGGGTAGTGGGAAGTGTTACCTTTGTGGTAAGGGTGGCCATTCAGCTAAGCTCTGTAGACTTCGTCAATCTACCTTCACCTGTCATTCGTGTGGCTTTCCGGGCCATAAGCGCAGTCACTGTCCTATGGGTCCTTCAGGTTTCCAACCAGGTTTGGCTTACGGAACAAGATCCTGGCTCCGCACTTAGATGCAATTCTTTCTTTAATGTTTTTAGATGCGATAGATCACGGGGACAGGAAGGGTGGTGGGGTTGCCACTCTGGTTAATAGGAAGTTGAAATGTTTTTGTGTAAACGTAAGCATGTAGGTGTAAATGTTGTGTGCGTTCGCGTGAAAGGTTCCAGTGCAGATTTTCTTGTATGTAATGTTTATCGACCATTTGTTACTCTGTCTCACGTTGTATCGTATTTTAGGCAGCTTTTGGAGTGCATTTCTAGTTTTAACCTGCCTTTTTTGTTTGCGGGGGACTTGAATCTGCCTGGTATAGATTGGCATAAAATTACAGCACCCACAACTTATAGTCAAAACGAGTTTCTAGAATTATTTCAGTCCTTTGATCTTACGCAGTTGGTTCTACAACCTACAAGGCAAACCTTAATTCTTGATCTAGTTTTTGTGAACAATCTTTCTATGGTCTCAAACATTGGTGTAAACCCTCCTTTAGGCTCAAGCGATCATAATGTAGTGTCTTTTAATGTACTTGCGTCCACAGTTGTTTCTGATGCTACTACTAATGGCAGATATTTATGGGACCGGGCTGATACATGTTCGATGTATAGACATCTTCAGTCACTCAACTGGAATTATCTTTTTAGTGACAAATCTGTTGATGACATATGGGGTATTTTTAAATCGATCAGTTTGCACTTAATAAATACCTACGTTCCTTTCAGGGCACGTACCGCCAAGCCTCGTAATAAGCGCAATTATTCTAACCGAATTAAGCGGATATTGTTGACTAAACGAAAATCTCTCAAGCAAGTTAAGATACATCAGACTGAAGAGACAAAGGCTAAATACAAGATGCGCTAAACTTTGTACAGACGCAATCAGAAAAGAATATTTAGAAAAAGAGTCTCAATTCCTGACTCACTCAAATTCTAAGCAGTTCTTGAAATTCATTAAATCTAGTCTTGCTTCTCATGATTCTGTATCTGTATTAATTGATGGGGATCGCCAAATTTCCAATCATTCGGAAACGTCAGATGTCTTTGCGAAGCAATTCTCCTCTGTATTTGTTGTTGATGATAATAATTGTCCTAATATGCCTGATAGTACTGTGAATGATGACAATGATAGTATTCGGAATTTCTCTTCGTTTAGAATAACTCGTAAACATGTAGTTGACTCTATTGCAAAGTTGAAAATTGATTCAAGTGAAGGGCCAGATGGTCTTCCTGCTGTATTTTTCAAAAAATTTGACCAACTTTTCTCAGTTCCCTTGCAGGTAATTTTCCAAAAATCTTTTGAAACTGGTGAGATACCTTGCGATTGGAAGCAAGCTACCGTGGTGCCTATATACAAAGGCAAGGGCAATAAGTCCATGGCAACTAATTACCGTTCTGTTAGTCTGACTTGTATTTGCTGTTAGCTGATGGAACGGATACTTAAAAATGCTTTGCATGACTATTTCAGTCGTTTAGATCTCCTGTCCCCTCACCAGCATGGGTTTATTCCTGGTCAATCTACTACAACACAGCTTTTGGAATGTCTAAGAGACTGGGTTTCGTATATTGATGATAGAGTTCCTGTAGATGCTGTATATAGTGATGTAAGCAAGGCATTTGATACTGTCAGGCATCTGAAATTGCTTTTCAAATTTCGACATTACAAAGTACCTAAAAATTTTTAAATTGGATAAATTCTTTTTTGTCAAACCGTTTCCAGTCTGTCAAGGTCAACGGCAGACTGTCTGTCCCGAATAGAGTTTTGAACAGAGTTCTGCAAGGCAGTATTTTGGGGCCTCTTCTGTTTCTTATTTATATCAATGATGTAGTTAGTCGTGTGAAGTTTAGCCATATAAAAATTTACGCAGATGATAGAAAACTATATGTTGCTTCCAACTCAGAAATAGCTTATAATTTTCTATTGCAAGACATTAATAACGTTTTAAACTGGGCTTCGGAAAACCAGCAAAAGATTGCTTTAGAAAAATGCGTTCTCCTGCACTTTGGTTTCAATAATCCAAACAAAGTATATGAGGTTAACAAAATACGGATTCCGACTGCAAATTGTGTAAAGATCATGGAGTTTAGGTAGATGATAAGTTAAAATTTTCGGAACACTGCTCCAAAACTGCAGTAAAAACGATGCAAAGGTCTAATGTGATTTTCAAGTCCTTTTAAGTCTAGGGAATTGTCATTTCTATCAATGTATTTTATATCTATGTATTTCATATCAAATTGAAGCTGTTTGTCTTCTGTTTTGGGTATATATGAAATTTTATCTTGGTGATGTATATCTATAGCTCCCTGTACTCTTTTCTCAATTGACTTGGTGTGCGCAAGTAGTTGTAATCTCAACTCTGTGCGTCCCTTTTCAGTAAATTTTTTATGCTGACTGTACATAATTTGTGTGTTTTTACTGAATAAACTAATTTGTTTTTGTTTTGTTTTGTATTCCGGGCGGGGGTGCTGATTCCGTACAGTCGAAATTTCGATACGAGCTGCCAAAGTCGATTTATTGACAAATTTTTGAAAATTCGATGAAAATCGATTTTTGAGGTCGAACGATCGATTTTCACGCAATTTCGACTGCAGATTCGGAATCAGCACCCCCGAATTTGAATTATATCTATAGCAATGGGGGAAAACCCACCCCCCTTTTATGAGGGAAAACCCCACCCGCCTCCTCGGTCATGGATTGGAGCTAGGAGCTCCAAAACATAGCAGCAGAGAGCGCGACTCTTTCTAACCTATGATATATATAATATAAAAGTTCCAGTCAAAATCCGAAAATGTGGGTTTCCCCCCATGGCTGCCCTATAGTTCGCGACAAAATTGGAGACAAAAAATTTTTTATCGATTTTGATCGATCGATTCTACGGATCGATCTCTCGATTCGATTTTTGAAATCTGCGAACTCGATATACCCTAGGTTCAAGTTCTCAGTCAAATCGGAGACAAAATTTTTTTCGAATCCTAGGGGGGACCATAATGGACCATAATATAATCTGTGCGTTTTTTACATAGGCCTAATCACAGTTAGGTCCTTTTGCCACCAAATTTTTAATTTTGTAATTTTTTGTTCAAAATGCCTAAATGTTGAGTAAATTAACAATGGTTTCTGTTATTCTTGAGCAGTGACTCCTAAATACCATACTTTCAAATTATTTCGGCAATGCAGGCTTCATTTTTTGAGAAGCTTTTACCAATTTTGAAAATTAACCAGTTTTGCACTTTGCTTGCATATTATGTTGTTTGAATAGCGTCCTTTCGTTCGGTGCGAGCCTATCGTAATGTTAGCCAGAGAAAAATACATTTGTTTTTACTTCTTTCTGCCTCCACCGAACTTTCTGCTGATACAAACTCAAAATTAGATTTTGTCCTAAGTCCGAGAAAATTTTATATCGAAACACTATATTTTCATAGAAATGAAAACCTGTGCAATGAACGAAACTATGTAAACTTGAGCAGAAACTGTGGCGTTTAGTTTTCCCGCATTTTATCAATTCAAAATCAGTTAGGTCAAAATGTCATTATGTACATTCCAAGAAAAGAAAATTTTCATATGACAAAGGGACGTAAGTGAAAATAAAAAACAATGACAAAGGGACGTAAGTGAAAATAAAAAACAATATATATAAATAGTTATGTGCAGCCGTTTACACAGCGAACTGTTAGGATTGAGCTCCAGACGTTTTGGATTGTGTACCGCTTTAATTTAAATTATTTAAATAACAAAGCTCCAAGAGAACATATACATGAGTTTTGCCTTCGTTGAAATTTTCAAAAGGCCATAACTGCAAATTTTGAGTTTTCACTAAGGTCCGTTTGGCATTCCGAGGGCGATGTATATACCTGACTGAACGGGAGGTTAAATTTCACTGACCCTTGTGGAAGCAAATTTGGGTACCCCTTGTGAGAGCAATTTTTCTTAGGGGTATATACTTTGAAAGCGATTTTTAAGCGAGTTTTGGTATTTTTAACAAAAAACGATTTTTGGCCAAAATACGTTGTTCGGACGTTTTTTAGCTAAAAACAGTGATTTTAACTGAAAAATTCCGGCGTGGCCGACAAATGTTTGAAAATTTTAGTCGTAAAACCTATATACATATTTTTTGGGCAATTTTCTTACCCCTTGTGGGGAATTTCCTTACCCCTTTTGGGAGCAATTTCGCGACCCCTTGTGGACGACTTCTGGCATTTTTTTAGTGGAGCAGCGTTTTTTCAAAATCGGATTTCATCAAATTTTCGTCATTTTTATTTTCTGAACGTCATTTTTATTTGACAAACGTCAAAAATAAATTTTTGCAAAATTAAAGTTGTTTTGATTTTAGGCTATATTCGTAATTTTGGTTGAATTTTTACCGTGTTGGCGTCATAGTTTCTCTGGAACTTTGGGTCTGGGGGGGGGGGGTAAATTTTGGAAGGTTGGCAGGGTTTTTTGGTCGCCGAACTTTAGGCCAAATGGCCTCAACGACTGAAATTTTGTAGGCCATCCAAAGTTTGTTAATTTTTAGGTTGTGCGTTATTGTACGCATTGTTACAGTTATCATGTATTCACGCGTTATATATTCAAAAATCGCTGTTTAACAACAAAAATCGCCATCGTCACTGTTTAACAGACCAGAAAAACTACGTTTTTACCTTAAAATGGCAGAAACAGAACCTTGTTACCATAGAAATAATAGTGCACGACAGTATTAATGAATTAATTAATTTTTATTGAAAATTAAAACAGGTAGGAGCATACGAGTATATATAGCGAACCAAAGAAAGACAAAATTAGCCTAACAGAAATAAAGTTAAACTACATACTAAAATAGACTCTGAAAAAAACTCTGAAATCTTTATAATAGTAAATGAAATTATAACTAGAATGTGTATTTATAAGTGCAAATAGACAATGTAACTAGCTGGCAGCTACCGCAGCCCAGAAATACAAGTGAAAATGTAAGAAATTCGCGCCGAAGGCGCGAAAATTATTTAGAAAATTGCTGTTTTTAATTAAAAATTAATAAAATTTAGCTGGGTTTTCGTCGAAAAATTTAGGCCAAATGGCCTCAACGGCCAAAATTCTTTAGGCCATCGACTCATAAATTTAGGCATAGGTGTACCACCTGTTTGGGTTGGGGGGGGGGGGAGTAGAAGGTACAAATTTGGCTCGGGGGCATAGTTTCCTTTGGGGGGGGGGGTTGGGGGGGGGTATCCCCCCAAAATTTTTGACCAAATTTACCCCCCCCCCCCCAGATTTTTTGACTTACCCTCCCCCAACTTTTGGCTACCCCCCCCGAACCCCCCCCAACGATTTTTGGACCCAAAAAGTTAGCTAAATTTGGTCGAAAAATGGTCATTTTTTGAAAAATTTTTCTAAAATTTTGACCTAAAATCGCTTTAAAACGGTGCAAAAGCGCCTAAAACGTTAAGAACAAGCCTTATTTTGATGAAAAAAGGGCTAAATTACAGAAAATTTTGCATTTTTTGGCCATTTTTCGAAATTTCTGAGGTCCGAATTCTGGGGGGGGGGGGGGGTTGGGGGGGGGGTACCCCCATCACATTTCGGAGGTCGGCCAAGATTTACCCCCCCCCCCAGACCCAAAGTTCCAGGGAAACTATGCTCGGGGGACCCCACCAAAATCCGAAATTTGGGGGAGGGAAACCCCCCCCTAAACTGTACCCAAGTTTTTTGGCTAAAAATGCTCCTTTTTCGATGTACAGTACATAAAACATATATACTCAAAAGCTTCTGTCGATAGTTTTCGTATGCGGAAATAGGGCTTGAAAATTGACAAATTTGTGCTAAAATATGCCTAACTTAGCCCAGATTCTGGTTTATAATTGCGTATATTACCTTTTAATTGCTATAAATAACCATCTTTAGCTCTTTATATGTGATTTATAGCCATTTTTTCAAAAATTTTGCATTTTTTACCTGGTTTGGACCCAATTTTAGGGGGGTAGGGGGGTTTGAGCTCGGCTTTGGGGGGGGGGGAGTAGTTGAGGTCGGGTAGGGGGGGAGGGGGGGTCTGGCCCATAGGTGTAATTGGGGGGAGGTTTGGGGGGGGGGTAACCCCCCAGCCATTTTTCCAAACCACCCCCAAAAATTTTTGGGGGCCCCCGGCCAAGGCCGAAGGCGCGAAAAATTGGCCAAAAATCGGGTAATTTTAGGGTAAATTTTGCAAAATTTTTCAAAAATGTTCAAATTTTTGGCTTAAAGTGTTCATTAGTGCGTGAAATACACGTTTTCAGCAGTTTTATGGACTTCCTGACTCAATATTGACCTTATTTTGTAGTTAGAAACATGTTGGCAACCAAGTTTTCGAGTTTAAAAATTAAAACCCCTGTCTAATGTTAAAATTAGTTAATGGTTGGATGTTTTTTCGCATTAGCAATGGCTGAAAATGCGATTTTTGGCATAAAAATAGGAAAAAATTTTTGGGGGAGGTTTGGGGGGGTCTTGGGGGGGGGGGGTTTGGGGGTGGTCTAAAAAGGGGGCCCGCCCCCAAATTTTGGGGGGAGGGGGCCCCCCCAACCCAAATCCCCGTTACACCTATGGTCTGGCCTCTCCGTGGGGGGGTCTCACAGGGGACAAACTGTAGCCTGGTTCACCTATGAATTTAGGCCATGGCGGGGGTTTGTGGGCGGCAGCCCCCAAAATCCGAAAATTTTTTGAAAAATCGCTGTTAAAACGTTATAGACACTTTGTTCCTTAATTTGCTCTGCCCTTGTGGTGGCCAGGAACGGTTTTGAGGTTTGCTCCCACCTGGTTGCCTTGGGCCGGTGCGGATTCGCACCCAAATTTATATAATGGTTTTATTTAAATAAGGGACATTAAATGTCGCTGTTGTGGTACTTGTGTTCTATTGTTTATGTTAACCACTTTATGAAAATCCTCCGCTTGGAGGATCTCTTATGAAAAGCTGTCATTCGCTCAAGATGACGGCACCTTATGGCAAACCCTGCGTTTTACGTTAGGGTATAATCACTGATCTTTCACTGAGTACGGCTTAATTTATCGCTGCTTTTCATTTATGCACTAATTGTATATATGCGTGCTTTTAACATCACGTATATAGCCATGGGGGGGGGAACCCACATTTTCGGATTTTGGCTGGAACTTTTTTACTATAAGGGTTATCTGAGAACTTTATATACCATCGTACTTGGCGTACTTAGAACTTTCTTTTAAGCCTATTTGCACTTCTCTAGGTTGTACCGTTAGAGCGGTATAATGCAAAAAGTAGCGGGGGAAAACCCAATGGGGGGAAAAACCCAAATGGGGGGAAAATAAACCCACCCCTCACAGGTCTTAAAAATTGTTCTATCGCAATTCTGACACTACCAGTGTAAAATTCAACCCTTTTTTAGTTAGTATGAACCAAAAAACCCGATCTAAGTAGCTTTCTTTGAGATCTGATGTGCCGTTGAAAATGCTGCATCAACTGGCCAGGTTTCATAAAGTTTAACACATAAACATAGGGCAATTTTTGAAAAATGCTAAAAATGATGTAATTTGATAAAACTTTTTATTCTATCGTGTAGAGAATGGTTTTTACGTAGAATTGGCTGTTAAAATCCACAATTGTACCTGTATTGGGTCCTCCAGCTGCGAAATGGCACTTTTAAGGTTTTTAGCCCCTAGCTAGCCAGGTAAGCAAAATTGTCCGAATCTGACCGCATAGGATGACGCAGCGTGCTCGATAGTACCGTGCTATAGTCTCTAATTGTTTCCGTGTTGAGTTGTTAAAAATTTTTTCAAAAAAATTTGGGTGGGTTTTTTCCCCAAAGTGGGTTTTTCCCCGCCACGTTTGGCAATGTGCCAGACTAACGGTACAGCGGATCGGTCTAATTTTGTCTGTGTGCAAAGAGGAAGAGTTGCCATCATTGCAGATATTTGCAAAACTTTTCTAGCCCAACCCAGTCAAAAGTTACATCGGTCAAAACTTTTGGTAAATTTTTGGATGGTTGAACCAAAAAGTAGTTGTCATTTTCAAAATGTCATAAAATAAGCAGGAGTGAACCAAATGACTTGATCTTTGCATACATAGGTTAGAAAGAGTAGCGCTTCTTGCTGCTATGTTTTGGAGCTCATATCTCCAACCCATGACCCAGGAGGCGGGTGGGTTTTTTTCCCCCCAAAAAGGGGGTGGGTTTTTTTTCATCCCATGGCTATATATGTCTGGAGTCATAGGTGTACCAGGCTACAGTTTGCCCCCTGTGAGACCATAGTTTCCCTGGAACTTTGGGTCTGGGGGGGTAAATCTTGGCCGACCCCCCAAATGTGATGGGGGGTACCCCCCCAACCCCCCCCCCCCCCCAGAATTCGGACCTCAGAAATTTCGAAAAATGGCCAAAAAATGCAAAATTTTCTGTAATGTAGCCCTTTTTTCATCAAAATAAGGCTTGTTCTTAACGTTTTAGGCGCCTTTGCACCGTTTTAAAGCGATTTTAGGTCAAAATTTTAGAAAAATTTTTCAAAAAATGACCATTTTTCGACCAAATTTAGCTAACTTTTTGGGTCCAAAAATCGTTGGGGGGGTTGCCAAAAAGTATATTCGGGGTAAGTCAAAAAATCTGGGGGGGGGTAAATTTGGTCAAAAATTTTGGGGGGGGGTACCCCCCCCCACCCCCCCCCCCCCCCCAAAGGAAACTATGTGTGAGACCCCCCCGGAGAGGCCAGGCCAGACCCCCCTCCCCCGTATCCGACCTCAACTACTCCCCCCCCAAGCCGAGCTCAAACCCCCCTCCCCCCTAAAATTGGGTCCAAACCAGGAAAAAATGCAAAATTTTTGAGAAAATTTTATGCAATTTCTGAAAAGTTTTGAAAAAAATTCGCAAAAATGGATGTAAATCAGCTATAAACAGCTAAAGATGGTTATTTATAGCAATTAAAAGGTAATATACGCAATTATAAACCACAATCTGGGCTAATTTAGGCATATTTTAGCACAAATTTGTCAATTTTCAAGACCTATTTTCGCATACGAAAACTATTGACAGAAGCTTTAGAGTATATATGTTTAATGTATTGTACATCGAAAATGGAGCATTTTTAGCTAAAAAAACTTGGGTACAGTTTAGGGGGGTCCCCCTCCCCCAAATTTCGGATTTTGGTGGGGTCCCCCGAGCCAAATTTGGACCTTCTACTCCCCCTCCCACCCAAACAGGTGGTACACCTATGCCTGGAGTTGGTCGCCAGGGGACCAAACGACTTTTTATCTAAAAATGGATGGTTAATTTAATCACTAAAATAACCTCATTGTAAGCCCCTGATGAGTCCCACAATCAGGTCAGTCGGGCATAACAAGGCGGTCCGTCTATGAAGATAATGCACTTATATATATATGTAATCTGGCACAATGCTCTTACACTTCTTATTTCTATACCACAACAGTCTGCAATTTTCCTGGCTTAATTTTATTAATATAGTCCACATTAATCCTTGTTTTGTTTTGTGGTTCCTTAATTTGCATTCTTTTTAAATTTGAGTGCTACTTCCACATTTTGGCTTAGTCATTCTTAGAGATGCACCGGGGCCGCCACTACCGTGGCCGGGGCCACCTCGGCCCCGGTACCGGGGCCGGGGCCTAGAAATCGGGGGTCCAAATCAGAAATTTTCAAAAATTTTCTTGAAAATTTAAATTTTGCAATAATTTTTGATATACAAACGTTACTATCGTTGTTTTCATTCATATCAGCATGAAAACAAACGATTTTTAACACTTTTTGACTTTCGAAAATTCAAAATTTTGGTCAAAAAATGTCAAAAATTTACAAAATTTTGCTAATTTTTGGCCCCGGTAGGTACCGGGGCCTGACCACCGGGGCCGGGGCCTGACTACCGGGGCCGGGGCCGGGGCCTGGCCCCGGTGCCGGGGCCGGGACCGGGGCCAGGCCCCGGTGCATCCCTACATTCTATCGTCATTTTTATTTTGGCGTCGTCAAAACTATATATTGTTCATTTCTGCAAACGACGCTAGTTTTGACCAAAAAACCTTGTAGTGGAGGGGTCAACCTCACGTCAACCTCAGCCAAGTCATTTCTGATATGTCATTCTGGAGGCCAGACCCATGAACGCGGGGTGGCTTTCGTGGTTTCTGCAAATCTCTCGAGCTCAGTGAAGAACTTTACACCAATCTCCGATAGACTAGCCCTTTTAGAACTATCTGGTCAGGTAGCTACCTTTATCATCGGAGCGTATTCTCCGACGAACCCATCCCCTGACGAAGCGAAAGACTCTTTTTATGATGAACTATAGCAAGCTTAACAAAAAAAAATCACCCGAAATTTTAACAAAAAAAAATCACCCCACCCTGACTCACAGGAAAGTCGCAGAGACCCAATTTTTTGCATGGTGATAGCCACACATCTCGACATTACAGCCTGTGAGTTTGAGCCCCTAGGCCCTCTCCATGCGTTCAGGGCAGACCTTTAAGTGAGGGTACCCAAAAGTGACCTCAAAAACGTTCATGACCGAAGTTCGAATTTTGGCTGCTATTTACTAAGGGAAAACCCTAGGCAACCCATATTGTGCTTGTGGCATGTCCTGACTGTGGGCTATCGATACATATATAGAAGTTCCCAGTCGGACCTCTGAGCCGTCCTGGAGTGGGTGATTTTTTTTTGTTAAAATTTTAACAAATAAAAAATCATTTTTATGTTTCGTTACTGAAGCCAGAACAGCAGTTAGAGCAAAACTAACGTCAAAATCGAGCTCAGCGACCTCGAAAACCATTATATACGTTGTTTTTGAGGTTGCCTGACACTTCTGGGAGTCCAACCTGGTGACCAGCCGGGCCTGGACCGTCCGACGGTAAACGTGATCCCAGAAGTCAGTATTAGCCCATAGTTACCTAAAAACTAATACCAGATTTGAATTCAGCGCCCTCGAAAACCCCCTTGGACATGTTTATAGCCACTTCGAACTGTCCAGTTGGTACCTGGAGGGTCCGGACGGGTCCGGCAGGGGTCACGTGACCGTGGGTCATACCCCAGCAACATACGAAGTTCTGAGTTTCTCTGCCAAAATGCCTGGAAATAGGTTATAATCACTCACAAACACGAAAAAACAACGTTTTAGCCTTTAAAACGGCACTTTAGAGCCACCAGACTTCACACTGGACGCTGTCGGGGGCCATCAGTGACCACTAAGACTTCGGCGGGGTCAGTTGCCTTAGTTGGAGCACTAGGTTAGCGGTTTGGGGTTCTAAATACGTTATTTAGTGCGCTCTGTCCAAAACTGATGAGAAAAAGTTGCTAGCTGCTCTCTGGGATCCGATCCGCCACTGATTTTTTTTTGTTAACGGGTGATTTTTTTTTCGTTAAACCTTTAACAAAAAAAAATCACACATTTTCGTCTACTGCTACTTACTGGTAGGCCGTAGAGCAACGAAACTGGGGTGGTTTTAAAGCTTAGCCCAAGACCTATCCATGGGTCCTCAAAGTAATCGATTTGGTTTAGTTTTGCGAAAGTTCCAGCCAAAAAACCGAATTTTGATTTTTTTTTTGTTAAGCTTGCTATACAAACACTCTACGACACCATTCCCAAAAACGCTCTGGTGCTTCTATGCGGGGACTTTAATGCCGACTGCGGTGCCTCTCGCGATGGCTGGGAGCGCGTGCTGGGACCCTGTGGACACGGCGTTATAAACGATAATGGTCTGCGATTATTAAGCTTTGCCTCGTTCAACAATTTGATTGTGGGAAACTCCCTCTTCAGTCATCGGGAATCCCATAAAATTACATGGCACTCAAATGCTGGCAACTGTGCGAAAGTTTTGGACTACGTATTAGTGTCCCGTCGCTTCAGATCTAGTATCGAAGACGTCAAGGTCAACTGCGCGGCCACTATTGGTTCTGATCACTCGCTGGTTGGAGTCCGCATCCGACTGCACTTAAGGGCAACCCAGCAGCCTCCCCGAATCAAAAGGATCGACTTTGCCAAATTGGGTGAGCCGACAATCAGGTCCAACTTTCAGTTGGCTGTATCTAACCGGTATGCCGCTCTCGAGGCACCTAACGATTCAGTAGAAGAAGACTGGGAAACGTTTAAGTCCAACATCACCCAAGCTGCTGCACTGTCTTGCCCCCAAGTTCAACGTTCTAACCATCGATGGATCTCCAACAAAACTCTGCACCTAGTGGAACAACGAAGAGCCAGAAGTAACAACAACTGCGTAAGAAATAGGCTAAACAGAGCAATTAAGATTAGTCTGCGGAACGATGAAGAAGTTTGGTGGACAAAGGAATGTGAAAAGGTAGAACAGGCAGCGAGAAGAGGAGACCAGCGGACGCTTTTCCGCACCATTGAAGCCATGACAGGTCCCTCTGTCCGTCGTGTGGTTGCTGGCACACTGAAAGACGCACATGGAAACGCCCTAACAACTGACGAGCAGCGCCTCGCCCAATGGACTGAACACTTCAGCGCACTACTTAATCGCCCTGATCCAGTTACTCTAGACCACCAGCTTCGGCAATTAGCCGAAACTACTCCTCCCGACAATAGTATTGCGGTGGATGAACCAACATTGGAGGAAGTGAAACAAGCAATTGCAAGCATGAAACCAGGTACAGCCGCTGGAATTGATGAAATTGCTGCAGACAGTCTGAAACAGGGGGGAGACGCCGTTCTCGTCCCACTGCATCGACTGCTCTGCCGAATTTGGCGGGAAGGTCAGGTCCCTCAAGACTGGAAGGACGGCATTATATGCCCAATCTTCAAAGGAAAAGGAAGCCGACAGGAGTGCAAAAATTATCGGGGTATCACTCTGCTTTCAGTCTGTAGTAAGCTGCTCGTTGCCATAATTCAGAACCGACTCAGGCCAAGACGGGAGTCTAAGTCTGCTGAACAGCAAGCTGGCTTCCGTCCGGGAAGAAGCACAGTCGATAATATCTTCAGCCTCCGACAAATTCTAGAGAAACGAATACGCTATGGAAAGCACCTCGTGGCCATCTTTGTGGACTTTGCCGCTGCGTTTGACAGCATACACAGACCTTCCCTGTGGACTGCTCTACGAGCCGAAGGAATCCCGGGGAAGCTGATCAGCCTGTTGCAGAATCTCTACGATGGAGGTCAGAGCCGTGTAAGATCAGCACAAAAGCTATCACCGGCATTCAACGTGTCCACGGTAGTGCGGCAAGGCTGTGTGATTTCTCCATTACTGTTCAACCTGGTTGTGGACTGGGTGATGGCCAAAATACGGAGGCCCGGCATTAAGGTTGGAACTGATCTCAATGCCTCCTACCTAGCGTACGCCGACGACCTCATACTGCTGGCAGATACAGAAGAGGAAGGGCAGATCTACTTAAACGATCTGGCGGAAGCGGCGGGAAGACTCGGCCTGGTCATCAATCCGGCTAAGACCAAAGTTTTTGGCAGCAACAACATCTATCTGAATGGTGACCACATTGACGAAGTACAGTGTTTCGTGTATCTAGGCTCTAAATTCAGCAGCAACACAATCTCGCCTGAGGAAGATATAGACAGTCGTATCGCCAAGGCAACGACTGCGTTCAAACGACTCCGGCCTCGGCTATGGAATAGACCAATTAGCTTGGCCGTCAAAATGAGAGTTTACAACTGTGTCGTCCTCGCAGTTTTGCTTTATGCCAGCGAGACATGGAGGCTCCTGGATAAAGATCAACGACGCCTAGAGGTGTTCCAGATGTCTTGTCTGCGCCAAATACTAGGTATCTCGAGATTGCACCGGCGTACGAACGACGACATTCGTCGTACATGCCTGAACCAACACACTGTTCCATCACTGGTGGCTGCTAGACGCCTCCGTTGGTTTGGACATGTATGCCGCATGCGTAGAGACCGTCTCCCCAGATCAACTCTTTTCACACCCAGGCCCCCGACATGGCGGTGCTCTCGGACGGCTCCGAAGAAGATATGGATTAACTTGGTGGAAAGCGATCTTGTACATCTAAAACCAGCTCACGGCGCAGCCGTGTGGGCTAGAGACTGGTTAACGATCTGTCAACACCTAGCGGAGGACCGGTTGCAATGGAGAAGAATCGTGGACGGGATGGCAAGCCATAACCGCACCCGCGGTTGGAGGCCTTAAGTGCAAGTGCAAGTAGTGGAGGGGGGTGGGGGGGGGCCCCCCCCCACTTTTCGAAAGCCCCCCCCCCACTTTTGGCAGCCCCCCCACTTTCATCCCCCCACTACTTTTCGGCAAGCACCCCACTTTTTCGGGGGTCGCCCGAAAGTGTCGAAAAATTAAGTTTTTGAGGTAAAGTTTTCAAAAATTTTCTCAATTTTTAGCTAGTTTATGGACTTATAAGTTAATTTTAAGCGTAAAAACAGCGATTTTTTTGTGTTTTTACCTAAAAAATGCTAATTTTTCGCTAAAAATTTTGGTATTTTATATATACCTTGGACTCGCCCCCCCACTTTTCGGAAGCCCCCAGGGAGGGGGAGGCAAGCCCCTCCCCCACTTTCAAAACCCTAAAAGAGGCCAGCGACTTCGCCGAGGAAATTCCCCCCCTTGCCCACCTGTGGAGGGGACCAAGGCAAAATTTTTGTCCCCCCATCTACATAAAGTGCCCCCAAAGTTTGGGGGAGGCCGGGAGGGTATGTCAAAAATTCTTGGAGTGGTAAAATTGGTCAAAAATTTGGGGGGGAGTACCCCCAAAGAAAACAATGTTAGGGCCTAAGTATATACTCCCCGTTAGAAAACTTTTTCAGCTGTTTATACGCATATATTGAGCCAAAATTGAGCAGAATTATATTAAATTTCCCAAAGTTTTTAAAAATTTCGGCCTGCGGCGCACCTAGATTTCACTTCACTGTACTGCTTTATTACGTATATAGTTCTGTTTCCATGCTGTTTTGCAAGTACATTAACCGTACTTAACGCCTTCAGTTTATTCATAACATATATATTTTAGTCGACCGCCTTGCATAAGGTGAACCAGGCTACAGTTTGTCCCCTGTGAGACCCCCCCACGGAGAGGCCAGACCCCCTCCCCCCCTACCCGACCTCAACTACTCCCCCCCCCAAGCCGAGCTCAAACCCCCCTCCCCCCCTAAAATTGGGTCCAAATCAGGTAAAAACGCAAAATTTTTGAAAAATTTTTTCCAATTTCTAAAAATTTTTGAAAAAAATTCGAAAAAATGCCTATAAATCACATATAAAGAGCTAAAGATGGTTATTTATAGCAATTAAAAGGTAATATACGCAATTATAAACCACAATCTGGGCTAATTTAGGCATATTTTAGTACAAATTTGTCAATTTTCAAGCCCTATAGCCATGGGGTGAAAAAACCCACCCCCTTTTGGGGGGGGGGGGAATCCACCCGCCTCCTGGGTCATGGGTTGGAGATATGAGCTCCAAAACATAGCAGCAAGAAGCGCGACTCTTTCTAACCTATGTATGCAAAGATCAAGTCATTTGGTGCACTCCTGCTTATTTTATGACATTTTGAAAATGACAACTACAGTACAGCTCATTTCAAAGTGCGTTTGAGGCGAAGTCCCAAATCTGGCGAAATGTCGCGAAATTGGCGACATTTCGCTTCAAAATTCGCGAAATCTCCCAAAATCTTTGAGAAATGTCGCCAAAAATTAACGACATTTCGTGAAAAATGTCGCGTAATTTGCTTTTGCGACATCGCTTCAAACTCACTTTGAAATGAGCTGTACTGTACTTTTTGGTTTAACCATCCAAAAATTTACCAAAAGTTTGGACCGATGTAACTTTTGACTGGGTTGGGCTAGAAAAGTTTTGCAAATATCTGCAATGATGGCAACTCTTCCTCTTTGCACACAGCCAAAATTAGACCGATCCGCTGTACCGTTAGTCTGGCACATTGCCAAACGTGGCGGGGAAAAACCCACTTTGGGGAAAAAAACCCACCCAAATTTTTTTGAAAAAATTTTTAACAACTCAACACGGAAACAATTAGAGACTATAGCACGGTACTATCGAGCACGCTGCGTCATCCTATGCGGTCAGATTCGGACAATTTTGCTTACCTGGCTAGCTAGGGGCTAAAAACCTTAAAAGTGCCATTTCGCAGCTGGAGGACCCAATACAGGTACAATTGTGGATTTTAACAGCCAATTCTACGTAAAAGCCATTCTCTACACGATAGAATAAAAAGTTTTATCAAATTACATCATTTTTAGCATTTTTCAAAAATTGCCCTATGTTTATGTGTTAAACTTTATGAAACCTGGCCAGCTGGTCCAAGGAAGTACCTTGCCGTGGTGGACCGGCAGAACCCATTCCCCCCTGGTCTTTCCGGTGGAAATGGCAACAAATGGTTTCCCACACCCTGGCTCCCAACGGAGGGAGCCCAGACCCCATGCAACGGGTACCCCCCTGGAATCGTAACCCCCGGGAACAGGCCTCCTGTCCAGCCCGTCCATATCCAGTCGGGTTTTTAGCCAGCGGCCCTGGTAAACCAGCCTACTGGGGCCGCCTACTGCTACTGGCTGGGGACATTGAGCGAAACCCCGGGCCGGGACCAACCTGGCCTTGCCCAGTTTGTGACAGAAACGCTCCTAAGAACTGTGTCATGTGCAATCGGTGCGCCGGATGGGTCCACCTCAGACCCTGTTCTGGCCTCAGGTCGTTCAGAAACTACAACAACAACTGGATCTGTGCCATATGCAGTGCTCCACCCCGCCTAACACAGCCCTCCCCCGCCTGCCCACCCCCACCGGTCAGCCCCCCTCGCTCTCCACTACGGCCACCCACCTCACCAAGGCCCCGACCAGCAAGGCCTATACCGAGGCCCCGGCCAACCAGGCCTCCCGGGCCTCCTCTCCCTAACGCCCCCACAATCAGGCCCCCCAAACCGCTAGTGTCAACCGGCACGAATGGACGCCCAATTAGAATCCTCCAATGGAACGCTGGCGGCCTGGCCAGCAAACTGCACTGGATCCGGCACAAACTGGAAGAGGAACAGTTCGACGTAGCGGTTATCCAGGAAACCCACCTAAAGCCCAATCAAGCCATCCCCAAATTCACGGGGTACGCCTCAGAACATCAGGCCCGCAGAACGGGCCGGGGTGCAGGTCCCGTCAAAGGGGAGGAGGGGTGTTGACCCTGATCCGTGAAGAAATCCCCTACTCCCTGCTTCAGACCCCGGTGCTGGCGCCAAATGACACAACGTCGGATGCCCTCGCAATCCGCCTACACCTGGGCTCACGGGATTTGCTGGTGGTCAACCTCTACGTACCTCCCATACAACGACAGCTGGCCGAAAACAGGGTCCAAAACTTTGACCCGTTCTTCCTTCCCTCTGGCCCGAATGTCCTGGTCTGTGGCCACATGAACGGCCACGCTGATCTCTGGGAACCCGGAAGAGCAGATTCGGATGAAATGGGAGACCAAATCACTGACTGGCTGCTGAGTGCCGATATGAGAGTCCTGAATGATGGTACTCTCACCAGACCAGCAGTGACCCTCCAGGAGAGCGGAACAGCTCCTGATCTCACTGTCTGCCACTCCTCCAAATCTGATCTCTTCAGCTGGGTGGCAGAGGAATCCACCTTGTCTGACCATCTCCCCATCCGAATCTCCTACGAGTCCTGCTTCCACGCCACTGGCCCGCGCCGCAAGGCGCGTTGGGCATTCCAGAAGGCCGACTGGGCCACCTATAGGCAACTGATACACGACCGCCTACAACACTGCCGCAGCCCAGAGGAAGTCGGCGCCCACCGTGCTGCCAAAATCCTACAAGAGGCCATTCTCAAGGCAGCGTCGAAATCCATCCCAAAGGGCCGTCTGAAAAAATCTGTACCGTGGTGGTCAGCGTAAGCGGATGATGCAATCAGAAAATGCCGGCTGGCATTCCGCCGGGCCAAGGAAGACCCGGCTCAGCGCCCGGCCTGGATCGAAGCGAAGAGGGAAGCAAGAACGCTAATCCAGAGACTGAAGACTGAGGCATGGCAAAGCTATGCGTCCTCCCTGACTGTCAGAACCGACCCTGGAAAGGTCTGGAAGGTCATACATGCCATAGACGGACACCGTGCACCGATGAAGAGGTCAACAATCCGTCGCGGTGGCCGAGAGCTGGTCACTGACTTCCAGAAAGCCAACGCCTTCGTCTCGGAGTATGCCCGCATCATCTATGTGAAACCAACCAGTGAAACCAAAGACCTCAGAATCCGTAACCATACGGATCTACGGGCACAGTGCAACTGCGCTGACGATGCGGATCCTCACCTCCTGTGCCGGCCTTTCACGGCAACGGAAGTCAGACTAGCAATCAAGGCACTCAAGCGGGGCAAGAGTCCTGGACCGGACTCCATTACGAATGAAATGTTAAGCCAACTTCCACCCTCCGGGATCCAATATCTGCGGCAGCTACTCAATGTGTCCTGGCGCACTCAGCAGATCCCTTCCAGCTGGAGACGAGCGACGATCATTCCCATACCGAAAAAGGGAAAACCCATGAACGAAGTCTCCTCCTATCGCCCTGTGAGCCTAACCAGCTGTCTGGCGAAGCTCATGGAAACGGTGGTGAAGAATAGGCTCCAGTTTGCCCTTGAATCATCTGGATCTTTCAGCTCCCTCCAGGCAGGCTTCAGACAGCTCAGAGGTACAGAGGACCAGCTGGCCAGAATAATACAGGATATCGCAGACGGTTTCCAGAAGAAGCCCCCAGCCAAAAGAACAGCCCTTACCTTAATTGATTTCTCACGGGCCTTTGACACCGTACACACGGATGCTCTCATCAAGAAACTCCTGGAATTCAATCTGCCAGTTTGCTGTATCAAATGGATCAAAGCCTTCCTTACAGACAGACGGGCCCGGGTTTCTTACAACGGAACCCTCAGTAATTGGAAGATCTTCCACCACGGAGTTCCTCAAGGCTCGGTGCTCTCTCCACTCCTCTTCATCATTTTCATCAACGACATCCTGAACGATCTACCTGAGGGGGTGGAGGGAAGCATTTACGCAAATGATCTGGCCATCTGGGCGTCCGACCCGGACGTCATCTCTGCTGAGTCCAAGCTTCAGACTGCTCTGGACAGAATTGGCAACTGGGCGAAGAAATGGGGTTTGACAATCAATGCAGGAAATGCCAGGCCTGCATCTTCACCACCCACAACCGTCAGGCCAGCCACAGACCACAGCTCAGAATCAATGGCCATGATATACCTTATGATCCTAACCCTACGTTCCTTGGCGTGAAGTTTGACTGGAAGCTCTGTTTCGCTCCGCATGTCACCTCCATCAAGGCCAGGACAGCTGCACGCATCTCCGTTCTCAGCGCCCTGGCAGGACGCACCTGGGGACCTTGTAAGGAAGATCTGAGACTGATCTTCATTTCCTACATCAGATCCCTCATGGAGTATGCTGCTTCGACATGGTACCCTTCTATCTCATCTACCAGTGCCAACCGCCTGGAAATCATACAAAATCAGGCGGTGAGGAAAATAACCGGGTGCCTGCCTGGAACTCCTGTGGAATATGCCAGAATGGAGGCGAACCTGCTTCCGTTCTCTCTTCGGGCGGAGGAACTAGTGGCCATTGGATACGAGAGGAGTCTCCGCCTCCCTGCGGACAACCCCATGCAATCAGTGAACGGCATATACAACAACGGTTACCATCTCAGGATTCTTGGAGGGAAAAGGACAGGAAGGTATCAGTCTCTGCTGGACTGGCCAACAGGGCAAGAGAACCTGCCTGCCTCCCAGCAGTTCCTCCGAGTATGATCCCGCCCAATATAACCTGCTTTGCCACGCTGGGGGTGATGTCCCCGGGGAGGCGGAAGGATGAACTGACTCCAGCTGAGCTCAAGACTGCAGCCCTAGCCTCTCTCAGCACTCTCCCCGCTCCAGTCTGCGCGCGGAAGAAACTGCTGTCCACAGCGGTCTGGAATGGATTCATGACCGTCTCCGGCATCATGGCCAATCTCTTCCGGAAGTCAGAATTTGCACCGACTCCAAGTCTCTGATCCAGAAGATTGAATCCGGCCCACTGAAACCGATGTCGCAGCTGGAAACGGCCATCTGGCACAAGCTCTGTCAGATCTCCCAACTTGGCAGTCACATAACCCTTTACTGGGTACCTGGCCACGTTGGAATCCAGGGAAACGAGGCAGCTGACAGAGTGGCCAAGTCTGCGACTGCCCTGGAACAAGACCAGATTGGAATTGACCTAACTACTGCCAGGGCTACCATCAAACGGTACATAAAGGAAGAATGCCGCAGACTCTGGGCTCAGTACGACACCGAAGATATTTACGACGCCCACCTGCCAGTCGACCCTACACGCGAAGAAAACATGACCCGGAAGGAGCGTTGCGTTCTGTCACAACTCCGTTGCAAAGGCCACTCCCTACTCCTAGCCAAGCAACGGTTCCGAATGGGACTATCCAATTCTCCATCCTGCCCGGAATGTGATAGTGAGGAGGAGGACCTAGCCCACCTCCTCCTGCACTGTCCAAACCATACCTCTGCCCGACGGCGGCACCTGGGGACAAGGCCGCGCCTGGACATCCTATCCAAGGGTCCCCCCCGGGTTCTGGCTTTCCTCCGGGATGTGGGGCGGATCTGATCCGTCCTAACCACATTGGGTCCCCCCAAGCTGGTCCAGGAACAGGAAGAAGAAGAAGAAACCTGGCCAGTTGATGCAGCATTTTCAACGGCACATGAGATCTCAAAAAAAGCTACTTAGATCGGGTTTTTTGGTTCATACTAACTAAAAAGGGTTGAATTTTACACTGGAAGTGTCAGAATTGCGATAGAACAATTTTTAAGACCTGTGAGGGGTGGGTTTATTTTCCCCTCATTTGGGTTTTTCCCCCATTGGGTTTTTCCCCCCGCTACTTTTTGCATTATACCGCTCTAACGGTACAACTTAGAGAAGTGCAAATAGGCTTAAAAGAAAGTCCTAAGTACGCCAAGTACGATGGTATATAAAGTTCTCAGATAACCCTTATAATAAAAAAGTTCCAGCCAAAATCCGAAAATTTGGGTTTTCCCCCCCCCCCCCCGTGGCTATATTTTCGCATACGAAAACTATCGACAGAAGCTTTTGAGTATGTTTTATGTACTGTACATCGAAAAAGGAGCATTTTTAGCCAAAAAAACTTGGGTACAGTTTAGGGGGGGGTCCCCCTCCCCCAAATTTGGACCTTCTACCCCCCCCCCAACCCAAAAAGGTGGTACACCTATGCCGCCTTGGATAGAGGTCGGGGAAAAACCAACCCGCAGGTGGTAGGGAAACAAAAGCAACCCCCCGTTTGGGCGATGGGGATGAGCTAGCGGGCTCAAATTTGGCGTGCAAGTTGGCAGGGCCCATCCCACCTATATATATATACCACATGAAATTTGAGCAAAATCGGACCACTTTTGAGCATTTTTTGACATTTTGAAAATTTTGGCATTTTCGACCCCCCAAAAATTCAAAATTTGCCTATATATTTTTGAAGGCCTGTTGAAAATTTTCCATAGCAGTTAGGTAATAACTTTTAATAGTTTCTATGAGAGTGCTCTTTCCGAAAATGTCGGATTTTATTTCATCGTATTTCAAAAGATTTACAAATTTTTGCAGTTTAACATAGAAACTGGCAATTTGATGAAACCTAACCAGTTGATGCTGATATTTGATTTTCTCACTTATTATAAGGAATATCGCAAAAATAACTGCAGATATGCAGTCAGTGACGCCGATTTTACCTGTCCCTGCATAAAATCGCTAATATGAGTTACCCTGCTCTAATATTGGGGTCATAGGTGTGGCTGGGCAAAAAAATCTGGGGGGGGAAGGGGGGGGGGTTCCGACGGAGGGTGGGGGGCACCCCCCCCCCTAAATTTTCGATTTTATGCCATTTTTGGCCACTTTTTGGCCAAAAATTTCGGGGGGGGGGTAGCAAAAATCTGAAAATCTGTGGGGGGGGGGGGGTCGCCAAAAATTGTCATTTTGGTGGGGGGATCCACCTCACCCCCCCAACACACCTATGATTGGGGTTGGTTTTTTCCCATCGGTTGGTTTTTCTCGCCATTGGTTTTTTACCCGGCTAATTAACCGTTAATTATATACTAATTAACGACAGTACCTAGAGAGGCGATTTATATACCAAAATGACAGTCTAGACAGGGCTTGATAAGAAAATGATTTATAGCCGGATTGCTCCACGGAGTAGTTCTGCAGAGTCCAAAAAGTGACTACCTTGGTTTTTTCCCCGACCTCTATAGTCAAGCGGAAAAAACCCACTTTTCCGATTTTTGGCCAGAACTTTTTAATGATTTGACATATCAAAATGCTGATTATATATACAGTTAGCTAGGCCTAGTCGTAAGCTTTCTTATGGGCTATGGAACACCTCTCTAGGGTGTGCCGTTAGCGAGAAAAATTGTCCCAAACTGGCGGGGAAAACCCAGTAAACCCGTATATATATATACACACAGTGACGCAAGGTTGGCAGCCCGGGTTTGTATGCTATTAATGTTTAAATAAAATGCTACTGAGAAAAAACAAATTTGAGGTTAGTTTATGAAAGTACATACATTGCGTGAAACGAAATAAAATATGGCATGCAAAGTACTACTGTCCTTGTAATGCACGCCCCCGCATAAACTTGTGCAGCTGAGCTTCATGCTTTAACAATTTCGACTTAAATGTGCTCAGAGAGGAACAGGTAACAATACTGTCCGGTAAACAGTTCCAAACATTGCAAATTCTATAGAAAAAGAAATGGCTAGCTCTAGACTTTTTATATCGCTTAGGTCTAATAGACAAGACAAACTATTATGGCCCCTTGTCCCTGCGTCAGGCGAATATGTAAAATAATCATCAAAAGAACAATCAAAGGCATTATACACTATACTATGCATCAAATATAAATCATACATTAACCTTCTCATTTCCAATGATTGTAGGTTGCAACGTTTAAGTCTTTCCTTGTAAGTAAAATTTTCAAGGCCATACAGTCGTTTTGTAAATGCACGCTGTACTCCCTCCACAGCGTCAATGTCTTTAAGCAAACTAGGTGACCATATCTGGGTACAGTATTCCAAAATTGGTCTAACATACGTCACAAAAAGCTTAGTTAAGAGGACTGCATCTCTACTAGAGAAACTGCTAAAAATAATTCCTACTCTCTGATTGGCCTTAGCTCTAATTTGACTTATATGTTTAGAGAAAGTTAAATCATTACTCATCATTATACCCAGGTCCCGCATAAACTCGGTATCGGACAAAGATTCACCACCCAAAGTATAAACTTGATTATCGTTACGATAACCCAAATGCATTACCAGACACTTATTAGCTGCTACAGTCATTTGCCAATCTCTAGTCCATGCATCAATTTGAAAAAGATCATTTTGAAGCACATTTGCCCCATATGACTTATTGACAGTAGAAAAAATTTTCGCATCATCTGCAAACAATCGAATTTCTGACAACAAATTTTCCGGTAAGTCATTAATATAAATCAAAAACAATATAGGACCCAGTACAGAACCTTGTGGTACTCCACTTGAGACTGGAGCCCAATCTGATTTGGAGGAACCCAATTTTACTCTTTGAAATCTCCCCGTAAGGAAGGCCCTAATCCATGCCAGCATCTTTCCCCTAATCCCAAGTGCTTCTAGTTTCCGTAAAAGCTTTGCATGACAAACTGTATCAAAAGCTCGCATCAAATCAATATATACAATATCAACACAGTCACCAGCATCCCATGCGTCTATCCAAGATTGAGTACATTCAAGCAATTGTGTAAGGGTAGACCTCTTACAAACAAAGCCATGATGGTTTATAAAGTTCTCAGCTAGCTCATAACAAAAAAGTTCCAGCCAAAATCCGAAAAAGGGGGTTTTCCCCCCATGGCTATTCCCTAGGGGCAACTTTTCAGCCAAATCGGAGACAAAAATTTTTCGAACCATAAAGGGGGACTTTGACCAAAAATCCTAAAAATTTGGCATTTTCTGGGCACCTTAGGGTGAGTGGGGGGGGGAAGCCCAAAAAAGTGGGGAGGGGAACGAGTGGGGGGGAAGAGGTCGAGTGGGGGGGAACCCAAAAAGTGGGGGGGCGCCCCCCCCCCCAGTAAAAAAACCCCAGGGGGACCAAGGCAAAATTGTCCCCCAATCTTTATAGGTATATATTCCGACAATTTTTCTTACCCCGTCCCCCAAGTCGACTTTTTTGATCAAGGTGTTTATTATTGCGAAAAACACGTTTTTAACTGTATATATAATTTGTATATGGACATTCTGACTCATTTATTGACCTTATTTTGGACTTGGAAACATGTTGGTAATCAAGTTGTCTAGTTTCACAACACTGTCTAATGTCAAAAGTGCTTCATAGTTGAATGTTTATTGGCATTAAAAACCGTTGAAAATGCCATTTTTGAGATATATAAAAATAGAAAAAATTTTGGGGGGAGGCTTGGGGGTCTCCAGAGCGACCCCTCCCCAAAAGTTGTGGGGGCACCCCAAATCTCCGTTACACCTATGAACACCTTCTTTTTGGGGGGAAGGGTGTTTATGGGGTCCTACCCCCTAAGCCCCTAGGGCGGAGGTGATCCCCACCACAATACGTAAACCCAGCTCTGGAAACCTCGTACATAACCGTAGACAACCTCGACACTGTCCCGGTTCCTGCCTCTACTGCATTATGTACAGTATATATACTTTTGTTTGTGTTAGTCAATTGTAACATATTGTTTAGCAATTTTATATACGTGTTGACAGTTTTTGACTCTGAGCGGGCAGTGGTGGGCATGTCAGCCGCTGCAGGCGCCAGAGGTCTACTACAGTTTCTGGAACAGCGGTCTCTGAACGCTGCCGCCTGTCTCTATCACTCCGCTCCCACCAGCTTCTTTCTTCCTTTGCTTACGGTAGGTAGTATATATATTTACTAGAGATGCACCGGGGCCGCCACTACCGGGACCGGGGCCGGGGCCGGGACCTCATCGTGGCCCCGGCCGGGGCCGGGGCCTGGAAATTGGGGGTCCAAATAGAAAATTTTCAAAAATTTTCTTGAAAATTCAAATTTTGCAATACTTTCTGATATACAAACCTTTACTATCGTTGTTTTCATTCAAATCGGTGGTAAAATAAACGATTTGCAACACTTTTTGGCCTTAGAAATTTCAAATTTTTTTGTCAAAATGTGTCAAAAATTTTCAAAATTTTGCTAATTTTTGGCCCCGGTCGGGACCGGGGCCTGACCACCGGGGCCGGAGCCGGGGCCTGGCCCCGGTGCCGGGGCCGAGGCCGGGGCCAGCCCCGGTGCATCCCTAATATTTACGTACATATAGATATATACGTACAGAATTTATATGCACATGATATAATGTTCGGGTCTAAGGCTGATTTCGTTCTGGTTGAGCTTTTCTATAAGTACTCCTCCCAAGAATTATGATTTGTGTCTTTGGTCGTATTTTGCATATATAGACAAACTACGCAATTTTGGCGTTCGAGCTTTGCGCGGATGGCTGGCTTTTTCCTGGGGGGGTGGGCCCCCCCCCAGAAATCCTTCCCCCCAGACTTGGGTCGCCCCCTCCCCAGAATCGCTCCCCCCCAGGATTCGGGCCTTCCCCCCCAGAACCCCCCAACCCTAAAGTGCCCGGAAAAATAGGGTTTTGAGGGCAAACATTGAAAATTTTTTCGGTTTCGCCGGATTTTTATATAACCATTTTTAAGCATTTTTAACTATTTTCATAGGGGTCGCGGAAGCGACCCCTATAATATGTGTGAAAAGTGGCTGGAGACAGTGTAAAATAAGCTGCGCAAAATCCTGCGCAGATTTCATGCGCAAATTGTAGAGCACATCGAGTTTAGTATATCTGTGAAGTTTCAGCCCCGTATCACTTACCGTTAAAAAGTTGCGCCCCGGACCGGTTATGGCGGCGATGTTTTTTTCCGGTTTCTCCTATTTTGATGGTTGTATTGTACATAATGTTCGCCGCTTTCACGTGAACTGCAGCGGTGGGCCAACCTAGAGGGCTATAGGGTCTAGTAGTACCCTCTAAAGAATTTAAGAGTCACAACTTTTTTTGCGCCACAGCGCCGCAGTGGCGCCGCAAAGTCGGCTCATAGCGAAAGTGGCCATTTTTGTGGTCGTCGCTCAGGTCAAACGTTACGAGCTGGAGCTGATTTCTTTTTGTATTCAGAAATTACATATATTGAACTAACTAACGGTCCAGGTTGCGTTTCTCTATCACTTCCCTAGCGACCACAGTGACCCGTCAAAAATGGCGAAAATTCGAAAAATGAAAAATCGAAATTTCTCGCCATCTATTCAACTTTAAAAGCTCAGACCTTCCATACAATGGTTTTCTGGCACGGAGAATCGATTCCCGCAGTCAGTTTTACCGTCAGACTTACCCATCTTGCTGGACTGGTTCCACTTTGCCGTCGGGAGGGTCAAGTCGGAAACCGCTTCCAGGAGGTCCATGGTAGGCTCTACCTGGACCGTGAAAACTTTGTCTATAGGGGTTTTCTGGTGTGCCCAGCTCATTCCTGGTATCCGTTTTGCCGTCCGACGTGCCTATATTGCTGGTGGTTCCAGTTTGCCGATTGAAGGGTCAGTCGGGTGGGGGGCCAAGTGGTCGAAAATAAAATTTTTCAAAAGTGGTCAAATTTGCTATAAAATGAAAGCCCTAAGTGAGCTGAGCAACTTTTGTCATAGAACTGCATACCCAAAGTGGCTGTAGAGTGCTGTGGTGGGGTGGGGTTGGGATTTAGGCGATTTTGGGTCAAAAATAAAATTTTTCAAAAGTGGTCAAATTTGGTATCAAATGAAAGCCCTGAGTGAGCTGAGCAACTTTTGTCATAGAACTGCGTACCCAAAGGGGCTGTATTTTTGTTACTTGTAAGTTTAAATTTAATTTTTAACTTAACCACCAACCAGGTTGGTTTTTTAACTTAAAAATATCAATTTTTTAACTCAGCAGCAAAAAATATATAGCTATTTTTGACATTTTTTAAAAAATTTTCTTCCCCCCCAGAAATTTTTGCCCAGGAAAAAGCCAGGATGGGGGGGACAAGAATCTCGGAAGGGGAGGTCAACAGTTTTTGGGTTTTGCTAGAACTGTTTGGATTCTTTTTGCGTCGTTTGGGGGGGGGGGGTGTGTGCAAGACCAGGCTCGGTGCACCCCTTCTTCTGAATAGTTTTAATTCATTGTTAGTTTTTTCAACCTCTATTGCAGTGATCAAGCTAGTGCCATTCCATAATATTGTGTCGTAGACATTTCAGTGGTTTTTGGTCATTTATTTAGTCCGACGGCAATTTGGCCAGCCAGCCGATATCTGGCACAACTGGTCCTGCGGTGGTCGCGAGTTCCAGTGGTTGGCGGCCGGTTCATCGGAACTGTGCTGCTGCCAGTCGACCTTTCTCGGTGCTGAGCTCACAGCACCGCCAGCGCCAGCAAAGACAGCACAAATCTCCGCTGGAGGAGCGGGAGGAGGAGGATTCGCAGCCTGATGATGATTCAGCGATTCAGCTTACTGAAGAGTGAGTTTAAGAGGTTACTCATTGGCGTTCTGGGGTTGGGGGAGGGGGGGAGGTGTCTGGCTTAATATTTTTATTTACACGCTCCCCTCCATTCTACGACCTTTCGAAGTGTCCACCCCACAAAATTCCTACCTCCATAAATTAAGGTCTAAAAATAAGCCAGGGTTTGTTCGTGAAAATGAATTGGCTAACGAGCACGTAATGTTACGGCCGACCGGGGCTACTTGACCCACGGGGGTAACTTGACCCGTTCCGGAAGCAAAATTTGGGAACCTACCTAAAAGACGCAAGGCAAGACCTACGTAAATGTTTTTTAGGGCATGTTGTAGAGCCGGGTCTTTACTATGTACTCATACAAAATTATCGAGTTTCTGCTGTTAATGAGTCCATAATAGCAAAAACACGACACCATGATGACACTCGCTGAAAAAGTGCCATTCTTTGCTACATGGGAGATTGTTTGTAAAAACCGCCCCCTTTAAGAAACATGTGCTAATTATATATCAAAAGAAAGCGAAACGTCTGGGCTATCCAATGAACTAGGTTTTGAACCGGTTTGAAGTTATACGAAAATTTTAACCTTGGAGGGTCATGTAGCCCCGCAATTTTTTGGAGTGGGGTTACTTGACCCATCGATTGGGGTAACTTGACCCGTTATTTAAAATGACCACAAAATTCAGATTTTCTGAAAGTAAGCGCGATCTTCCTTGTTTTTGCAGTGATACGGATGTATATATACGTGTTTCCTAATACAGGCAGAGTTTTTTGTTCCAAAAAGTGTTCTTTGGAACACATTTTTTTCCAAAAAGAACAAAAATTTTTAAAAAACGAACAATAAAAGAAAGAGAAAAAGAAAAATTGGAAGTTGAAAAAGAACACAAAATTAATATTTTCCTTAGCCGAAAAAGTAAGTTTTCAAAAAATTTCTACAACTTCTGGGGGGCTTCGCCCCCAGACCCCCCAGTTTGTTTGTTCATGTCTGCCTGCACTAGTTTACAATTATGTTCTTGCTTGAAACTGTAACGCTTCATGACATTAGGTCTATTATTGTGCCTGTCTCTTTCGACTTGCTATATACTGCAAACAAAGATAGGCACAGGTGCATATATACACAAATGTTAGCATCAGGCGAGGGGATATTCTTCAGAGAGTTCTTGTGTGAGATAAATTGAAGATTTTTAGCCAACTTTGTGTTCTACCGTTTTCAAAAAAGAATAGAGACAAAAGCAAGATCTTTAAGTTTTAAAGTTGCATTTCTTAAATTTCTCCGAATTTTAGTTTGATTTCATGAAGCCAAGAAGGCTTTTCTAAAATTTGTTTATTCGTGAAATGTGAGCGTTCATATACACATATACACACACTTAATATATAATAAATTGTTGCAGTAAGGGGGCTCCAGCCAACCCAGCTGTCTATCCTTAACTGGTCTGTAAATGGGCACCACTGCGGTGGGAAGGTAACAGGAGTCTGTGTTCTGGCGTAATGCCTGATGAAGGGCTGGCCCCTCCTTCCACAAATGTAGTCAACATTAGAGTTGTCGCTCCTGGCTTCGGGCTGTGAATCCGGAGATAAGTACCGGCACCCTATAACCTTCTGTAGGTTGGAGTTCTCTCCAGGGGTCACTTTACCTTACCTTTTACCTTTATATATTTTGCATAAGTCTCTCTATTCTCTCTATCTCTCTCTATCTCCTGTTAGATGTCAGCATATCAGAAAATTTCTACTATTTTTTGCTAATTTTGCTAGTTTCGTAAGCTCATGTGAATGTACAGATTATAAGCTTTAAAACGATGTATAAAGCTCATTCCAACTTCCAAAATTGCGCTATAAGTTATAAATAAGTTATAGCGTTTCAAAAATCACAACACAAGCACTGCACAAAAGGATACCACCAGTCACCACCGTAAATAAAATTTGCCTTTTTGAGTAAAAACTTGCAAATTTAGGTGTTTTTATTTAGAAATTAGGAGAAATTTAGCTTGTTTTTGTACCTTGTACATGTTTTACATGTAAAATGTACAGGGCCAAATAGCCCCGCCTGGTCAAGTCGGGGGATACTTGGCCCAAGTCAGCGTTTTTTTTTCAAAATCGGATTTCATCAAATTTTCGTCATTTTTATTTTCTGAGCGTCATTTTTATTTGTCCAACGTCAAAAATAAAGTTTTGCAAAAATGCAGTTTTGTTTTGATTTTAGGCTATATTCGTAATTTTGGTTGAATTTTTAATTTGTTGGCGTGTGTTGCTTCATATTTTGCATTGTCCCGCGAATATATTCTAACTTACGTACTCATATAATACATTTATATATCTGGTGTCTATGTATATAGATATGTATCATGTCTTTGAGCATTAACAATGACGAGAACAACTCGACACAATGTGGGGGGTCTAAGTTGAAGAAATTTTTTGTTTTTTAGATGAAATCGTCCTTTAAATCTTTAATTCTTTTCATTTTCCACAAACAAGAAATTTTTTAAAAGTTTACCCTTTTTGAAGGGAAAAGTTTGCTAAACTCGCACGACATTTTAAGCTTTTTCTATCCAAAAATCTGGTAAAAACGTTGGCAATATACGTATATATACGCGCTCACGAAATTTTGTTGACATGCCCTTTTTCTGTTTTTCCTGTTTGCTTTTACTTACCTTCAAATCGCAACGACAGAGCTGCTCTTCAGATCCATCCCTAGTAGTTATAACATTTATGCAATAAACGTTCTTAAACATCCTATCCTGGCACATACGTATATAAGCTCTCATTCCATTCTAGCTGAGATAATCAGAAGAGAAATTTTTAAGAAAATATTCAGCGAAATTGGTATGAGAAACTTGCATCAAAAAATGCAATTGAAGTATGTAGCATAAAGACTCGTAGTCTGTGGCTTTGTATATAGATATACTGATTGACTGTTCAAACATCGACGAAGCTGAACATCACTAAGACAATATATATAGAGCGGGGGTTTGGGGGCGGCAGCCCCCAAAATTTGAGAATTTTTTGAAAAATCACTGTTAAAACGTAATAGAAACTTTGCATTCTTTTTAATTTTGAGTGCTACTTCCACATTTTGGCTTGGTCATTCTGTCGTCATTTTTATTTTGGTGTCGTCAAAACTATTGTTCATTTCTGCAAACGACGCTATTTTTGACCAAAAAAAACCTAGGCCCAAGTGGATGAACGAGTTTGGAAAATTCGGGATTTATGAAGTACAGAAGCTGGAATCGCGCAGAATCTTTGGTAATTTGTGTATTTCCCCTGTCAGAATCGAACTGAAGCAGTGATTTTAAACGCGCCAAAAACCTGACTGCTGCAGGGACTGACAAACTTCGTGGAACGCCAGCAGCAATGACAGTGAAACGTGAACTTTTCTTGACGGCCTGCAAACATTAGCTTTCTTTATAGAATTTTTTGACGACGTGATAGTCCTCACTCATACCCACGTGCATGCAAAAATTTTGGAGTATTTGCTCTTATGAGTGAGGAGTAATGACTCCCTGAACATTGCCAAAAAGGGTAAAAAATCATAGTATCTCTCGATTGGGCTAATTTTGGAAGTAAAGTTTGCAATGCTCTTATGAAATATTGGGGCGATAACATAGAACAGATGATGGCGATTACGATGGCGTTGGAATTTCTAAGCTCCGCTTGCTTGGTAGTGCAGGAGGCAGGTTTGGGTCAAGTTGCCCCGAGGCTTGGCAAAGTAGCCCCAAACGGGTTTAACTTGACCGAAGCAGGTTTTCCGCGACTTGCACACGTGTTTAATAAGTGTGTTGCAACTGCTGTAGTGGGTCAAGTAGCCCCACCCACCACCCACCTTATGCAAAAGGAATTAGACCTCTAGCGATTTTGAGTAATTTTTTACAATCAGCCAAACTTTGAAAGTTGGTCAAGTAGCCCCGGTTGACCGTAATCTTCTGTTACGTCAGGGTTTTTTTCGAAATTTCACCTGTGCTTTTTTGTGTTTTTTTAAAAGAATTTGTGTTTTTTTAAAAATTTGTGTTTTTCCTGAAATTCGCTTTTCGCAGTATTAACACGTTTTGAACGGTTTTTACATAATTAATAACTATATTTAGCATTTTTCGCTTGCTACAGAATAAATACAAAACATATATTACTTGCTTAGTCTTTATAAACGATATTTCAATGTTCTGAATGTTAAATATTTGCGCTGAAGACGTCTTTTTGCGCTACAATGGCGGGTCTGGGGGGCGGAGCCCACCAGACGTTGAGAAGTTTTTGAAAATTGAACTTTTTGGTTTGAAATTCTTCAAAATTTTTCGACAGTATATTATGTAGGGGCGCGATAGCGCCCCTACATAATATGGGTGTAAAGGAGTCTGCGCGGCCCCCTGGAGACCGTGTTGGCCTGGTGCCAGCTAATTAGAGGTCCGGGAGGGGTAAAAATGTTACCATTGTAAAGTACTCGAGTAGTACTACAAGTATCACCATACTTTTGGTTCGAATTCGAAACTTCTATTCGAAATGCCGTCTATTTAAACTATTCACTGCAAAATTTAGTACCAAAGGGGATCCACTTTTTTGATGGGGAAGTTCGTTCATGGGGACCTCCCCTTGCCAATTCTCCCTCGGCCTCGACATACGATCTAATCTTAAGGCCAATGTTTAACAACATTGGAATATTGTGATTGAATCTTTAAAGTGCTAAGAGGACAAGAAAATAAAATGCTCCTCCGGAGCATGGAAAAGTAATATGGGTTGGGTGGTGGGGTGAGGTTGCGAAATCAAGAGAGGACTAGCTTTGAAAATGCTTAATATGGGGCTAGGTTCTAAAAGAAAGGCGGACTAGGTTGTGGGCGAACTAATATGGGCACAGCATCGCCGAACAACCCATATTCGCGGGCTTGCACGCTTCGCTTCAGCGTTTGTCACATATATATAGAACGGTCAACACTAGAGTAAAAAATGTTGAATAGGTAATCTGCGAGATATATATAGTAGTTGTTTGCCTGGGCAGTTTTAGGCTTGCTATATTCCTTAAATTTAGTTGGACTATGACAAGTATCGGACAGAAACATGGGGATGCGGCGGTAAAATTATTGGTTCAATCCGGCAGGGTTGCAGTCAAGGAATATGACATTTACCGAAAAGACAGACTGAATGGCGATCGAGGGGGTGGAATAGCAATTTTGGTGAGAAAGCATTTGTCGAGCAGGGAGCTGAACATTCCAGAATTAAATTCGATAGAAGGCATGGCAGTAGAAATTTGTGGAGTAGGAGGAAGAAAGCACATATTTAGTACTTTTTACCGTCCGTCAGTGACCAATACAGCTTGTCTTGAGAGTTTGGAAAATTGTTTGAAATTTTTATTGGGGAGGAAAGCTCCTGTTATCATCACAGGAGATTTTAACTTACCGGGTGTAGATTGGGGTATTCCACGGGCTATTACAACGAATAGGCAGTCTGAGTTCATGAATTTATTTTTAGAAAATGGATTCTCTCAAAAGGTGTTTGGTCCTACTAGAGGGGGTGCCACGCTAGACCTTGTTTTTGAAAGCGACTCAAATTTGATTTCTTCAGTCAAAATTCACCCACCTGTATCGAATAGTGACCATTGTTCGATTTATTTTGATGTCGATTTGTCGCCTCCGGCATGTGACAGTAAGACTTATCTCTGTTGGAGGGAAGCTGACTATACGAATATGATAGTTACACTTGAAATGATTAACTGGGGAGACTTTTTCGCCCCTTGCGTTTCAGTGAACGATAAATGGTTGGCTTTTAAAGAACTGTGTATGCAAATTATTAACGAAAATGTCCCAAGGAAAGCAATTAATGCAGAAAGAAAACCTAAATTTCCAAAAGCTATTCGACGGCTGTTAGCACGAAAGCGATATCTGCATAAACTTTTTCGAAAAACTCCTACAGCTGCAAATAAATTGCGTTTCGAAGAAATGTCAGCCAAATGTGACAGTGAAATCAGGAATTTCCATTTTAATGCAGAGTTGAAATTCGTTCAAACTCCATCAAACCGCTTATTTTATAAGTATGTCAAGCGTAAATTGGGGTGCCGCGATGATGTATCGTCTTTATGTTTAGGTGATAAGTGTGCTATTGATGCCAAAGCTAAAGCTGACTTACTGAACAGCCAGTTTGAGTCTGTGTTTGTGCGGGACAACGGGAGGGGAGTAGATCTGAGAGAAAAAAATGTCGATTCTGCTTTTGAAAACGTACTTTTTACGGCGAAATCAATACACGAGGCTATCGGCTCCTTGAATACTAATTCCGCTGCGGGGCCAGATGGGATTCCCGCTTGCTTTCTTAAAACCTGTAAACTACAGCTTGGTCGCCCACTACAGATAATTTTCCAGCAGTCTTTTAAGGAAGGGGTTCTCCCAAATGATTGGCTAGTAGCTCATGTAGTTCCGATTTACAAAGGAAAAGGTGCCCGCTCTACTCCTGAAAACTATCGCCCTGTGTCATTGACTTGTATATGCTCCAAGCTCATGGAGAAAATTCTGAAACGGTTTTTGGTAGATTATCTTCTGGAAAATAAGCTTATAAGCAAAGAACAACATGGCTTCATGTCTCACCGCTCGACACAAACTCAGTTGCTTGAGTGCTTAAATTCGTGGTCAGGCAGCATGGATCTAAAGGAAGCTGTAAAAGTACTTTATTTGGATGTAAGCAAGGCTTTTGATTCAGTGTCACATGTAAAACTTGTTAATAAACTTAGGGCATATGGGATAAAGGGTTGTGCTTTAAAATGGTTGAGTGCATTTTTAGAAGGAAGATCTCAGTATGTGAAATTAAAGGGAATTCTGTCCGAAGTTGCCGATGTAGTTAGTGGGGTGCCACAAGGAAGTGTTATTGGGCCTGTACTTTTTCTGATTTATATTAACGACCTCCCAGATGTTTGTCTCAAGTCAAATATAAAAATTTTTGCCGATGATACAAAAATCTACTTTTCGGGTACTTCTATTAATAATTTTTATGATTTCCAATCCGATTGTAGTAGTGTCTTAAATTGGGCTGCCCAAAACCAACTTTCTATAGCCTTCCAAAAAAGCATGCTTCTTGAAATTGGGGACCCACATTTTGTCGGGGATTTTGAGATTGACGGTTGCAAGATACCGAAAACGGAAATTGTAAAAGATTTAGGTGTTTACATAACTTCAGATTTAAAATTCTCTACACATTGCGACAAGATATGCGCTAAGGCATATCAAAAAACAGCTTTGATTTTTAAGTCTTTTTGCTGTAGAGATCTAAAGTTTCTGGTGGCTATGTACACATCGTATGTCAGACCCATATTGGAGTATAATTCTTGCGTCTGGAATCCCCATCTAAAGAAAGATATACATAAGGTTGAAGCAGTACAAAGGCGTTTCACTAAAAGGATACCTGGAATTCGCGAATTTTCTTATAGGGAACGTCTCAGACTAGCTGGTCTGCAGTCACTAGAACATCGAAGACTAATTGCTGATCTTACCCAAACGTATAAAATAATATACCAGTTGGATAGTGTAAATTCTGGAGAATTCTTTACGTATGCTTCAGGTTCCGGTACGAGAGGACACGAATTAAAATTAAAACTCGTGAAATCCAGAATTGATATCAGAAAATTCTTCTTTACATCTAGGGTAATACCGGTTTGGAATTCATTGGAGTCAAAAATTGTAACTGCCCCGAAACTTGATATATTTAAAAATCACCTTAAGTCTGCAGATGTAAGCAAATTTTTAAAGTATGATTTTGATTAAATCAAATCACCGAACTGTTTGTAACCATTAGGATGGTCATGGGATGTTTTAATGGCTTGTTGTTTGTTACGTACGGATTTTAGGAGTGAATTGTTATTGGCATGTTATATTATGCACATACATATATATATATGTACTATTTGTTTGTCTGTTATGAATGTTTTGTATATTATTGTTATTCTCATCTATATATGCCTGTGTATCGGTTTTTGTCAACATTAGCAGGAACTTGCACATATGCATGTCTCCTTTTTGGCCACTGCTTGCTGTACGTATATGTATCATGCTTGTTATTCGACAGGACTGTGTATATCTTGTTCTTGGCTAAATAAACGAATTGTTGTTGTTGTTGTTGTAAGGACAATCGCTATAAAATTATTCTTTAAATATGCTGTCTGTATAAATGCATAAAATGAACAGTAAGCTTAGACTTTCTCGAAGGAAAAGTCTGACTATATAATACATGGAAGTACGAATAGGCGGATATAGATTATATCATCTAATTAGAATCTGGAGCTATAATTTAAAGTCCATAAATTGATATAGATGAATGTATAATATATACAGCCCGCGAATATTGGTTGTTCGGCGACGCTGTGCCCATATTAGTTCGCCCACAACCTAGTCCTCCTTTATTTTAGAACCTAGCCCCATATTAAGCATTTTCAAAGCTAGTCCTCTCTTGAATTCGCAACATCACTCCATCCACCCATATTACTTTTCCATGCTCCGGAGGAGCATTTTACTTTCTTGTATCATAGGGGTCGCGGTAGCGACCCCTATAATATGAGTCAAAACGCCCCAATGACAGCCTTCAGAGGCGCTGCGCAGAGGCTGCGCAGATTCCTGCGCAGATCCTGCGCAAAAGAAAGTCCGTGTCGAGTTTAGTATAATTGGAAAATTTCATCCCCCTATCACTTACCGTTAAAAAGTTGCACCCGCCGGCAGTTATGCCGGCGATGTTTTTTTTTCCGGTGTCTCCGTTTTACCCTCGTATGTCACCATTTTGTAGCCTCTTTCACAGAATGTAGCGAAGTTCAGACACCTATTGCGGTATATCATCAATATATATAGGTTAGTGACTTTCGATATATGTGGTCGCCGCCGCGCCACAGTGCGCCGCAGCGCCACAGTGGCGCCACAAAGTCGGCTCAGAACGTCGAAATGGCCAAAAGTATGCCTGGGATTAGCTTCTTTCCAGGTCTTTGTGCAAATACAAACCAGACAAGTTATATATGGTTGATAAGGACATATATCCGGATTATGACGTTTGAAGTCGGATTTTTGATATGTTGCGCCACAGCGCCACAGTGGCCCGCCAAAGTTGGTGAATGTTGGGTCCGACTTTGAACTTAGTTTTTTCGCTTATTTTTCAAGATAGACTTCTCAAATCGTGCATATAAAGGTTTTTTGGGACGGAGAATCCATTCCCGCCATCAGTTTTGCTGCCCGATTCACCCAGTTTGCTGGGCTGGTTCCACTTGACCGTCTGAGGGGTCAGGTCGGTAATCGCTTCCGGGAGGTCCATAGTAGGCTTTACTTGGCCTCTCAAAACTTTGTCTATAGGGGTTTTCTGGTGCGCCCAGCTCATTCCCGGTCTCCGTTTTGCCGTCCGACCCACCCATCTTGCTGGGCTGGTTCCAATTTGCCGTCTGGATGGTCCGGTCGGTACCGACTTCCGGGAACACCATATAGAACTGTACATAGCCTCTCAAAACATTGTCTATAGGGGTTTTCTGGTACGCCCAGCTCATTTCCGGTGTCCGTTTTGCCGTTGGACCCACCCATCTTGCTGTGCTGGTTCCACTTTGCCGTCTGGAGGGTCCGGTCGGTACCGACTTCCGGGAACACCATATAGAACTGTACATAGCCTCTCAAAACATTGTCTATAGGGGTTTTCTGGTGCGCCCAGCTCATTCCCGGTGTCCGTTTTGCCGTCTGATCCGCCCATCTTGCTGTGCTGGTTCCACTTTGCCATCTGGAGGGTCAGGTCGGTGGGAGGTCATATGGTCAAAAATGAAAATTTTCAAAAGTGGTCAAATTTGGTATCAAATGAAAGCCCTCAGCGAGCTGAGCAACTTTTGTCATAAAAGTGCATGCTCAAAGTGGCTGTAGAGTGCTGTGGTGGGGTGGGGACTTAGGCGATTTTCGGTCAAAAATAAAATTTTCAAAAGTGGTCAAATTTGGTACCAAATGAAAGCCCCAAGTGAGCTGAGCAACTTTTCTCATAAAAGTGCATGCTCAAAGTGGCTGTAGAGTGCTGTGCTGGGGTAGGGGTAGGGGGAAACTAAGCTTTTATCATAGAACCAACCACTTACCCTAACTTGCTGTGGAGCGGTCTGGTGTGAGGGGTGTCAGGGTGGAACTGAGCCAATTTGCCATAGAACCACACACGTGAGTCTGAGTATTTAATGCATATACGTATAATGCTTAATGATTCTTTAACGCTGTTATGTCAACGACATGTAAAAAGTGGATAAACAAGAAATAAAAATGCTCCTAAAGAGCAAAGAAAGGAATATGAGTCAACATGGAACATGTAAAATGCTAAATATTGTCGGTTGTAAATTAAGAATAAGACAAGCATGTAAAATGCTAATATGAGTCTGGTGAGGTTGGAAAGTGCAGAAGACAAGTTTGTACACGCACCAATATGAGTGCATGCCAAATAGACTCATATTGGCATGCCTTAAAAAACAATAATGCATGCATCCATTGCGGAATTCTAACGGATATATTTCTAATAAGGAGTTAAGACGAATAAGTAGCGTTATTGACGTCACATGGATATCCAACCATGGTCAACATTGTCAACTTTTCTCCTTAGGAAACTGTTAAACCGCTGTTAGTCAACAATGCGCCGGCGGACGGATATATATATATATAACATTTTTAATAAGCGTTTGTATTCAGAGACTCAAAGTTAAATCTGATGTTAACTTTCGTGACATATATACGTGCGTAACCTGTGTAGAATCCTGTCATCCACCCTAAAACTACCCTGTCTCGTCTTGCTGACATTTACGTGAGTGATATATAACCGTAATTCGCAACCACTTGCCTTCAGAATACTATATAATAATGCCAATATGAGTCTATTTGGCATGCACTCATATTGGTGCGTGTACAAACTTGTCTTCTGCACTTTCCAACCTCACCAGACTCATATTAGCATTTTACATGCTTGTCTTATTCTTAATTTACAACCGACAATATTTAGCATTTTACATGTTCCATGTTGACTCATATTCCTTTCTTTGCTCTTTAGGAGCATTTTTATTTCTTGTATATATTTTATTCCCGTTATTTCTTGAATTTGGAAACATAATTTCGTAGAATAATATGCCTATACAGTCCCAAATGGCAGCGTTGCTTAGAATAATGAAGGCTACACTAACACTATTGCGCAGACAAAACAGAAGTAAAAACAGAAATAGAGATGATATTTGCGCCGACGGCGCAAAATTTTTTGGAAAAACTTAAAAATTATGCTTAAAATCTGTAAAACTTTTCTCCTTCAGGTGAAAATTTGAGTGTGCTTTTTAGTGTGTTTTTTAAAATTTTGTGTTTTTTAAAAAAAGTGTGCGAAATCACAATAGAAAACACAAAAAACAGTGTGTTACGTTGATGTTACATACATGTATTAGGAATCTGGGCTTTTTGTAGGCGAAAAAAAGTGGGGGTGGGGAGAGTGGAGGGGGTGCCCCCCCCCCCCCATGGTGGGGGGGGGGGGGGGGGGGGGCAATCTAAAGTAGTCTAAAATCGCTAAAAATGCAGTAAACATAGCCTGTTTTCCACATACACTGCTATAAGTATGCTTAAAAGTGCTCAAAAATCAAGTGTTAGCACCAAAAAAGGCGATTTTTGATCAAAAAATTCCGGCGAAGCCGGAAAATTTTTGAAAATTTTGACCAAAAATCCTTAAAATTTGGCATTTTCTGGGCACCTTATAGTGAGTGGGGGGGAAGCCCAAAAAAGTGGGGGGAGGGGTCGAGTGGGGGAACCCAAAAAGTGGGGGGGGGCGCCCCCCACACTCCCCCCAGTAAAAAAGCCCAGGGAATGATTGAACGGAACCTGTGTGTAACTTAACTAACGTTCGACTTTTACGATACGAATTTTGTACCGATACTCCCTGGACAGCATGTTTTATTTTCTAACAGCAGGCATGCCTTCATTCGTACTCCATTGCTTGGAGGTAATAGTGGGTTGGAGTTTTGTGCGCTTTCGGGACTCTGTGTATATTACATTATTTTAATTTATTTTACATATTTAGTTTTAATTAATTTATTTAATCTGGTTCTAGGGCAAAAATTTGATGTATCCAGCGCATTTACTTTGTCTAGTAAGTTGTAGCATGTTTACTTTCGTGCCACTAACTAAAATCTACTTTATTGTACCACTTTTTCTGCTTTCAGAGGTCGAGACGGTGAATTGAGCCCTGATTATGGATATAATACGGTGGAAAAGCGAAAGCGACTCCTCAGACCCGTACATAGCTGGGAGACCAGTATCCGATATATGGACAGTCAAAGTATGATTGACCCCCTCCTCTGTATTCTTTTAGATATTATTTTTATATATTTTAGTTTATTTAGTATTTTATCTTTTGCTCGATGGCAAGGAATGGTAGGTGCAGAAAACTGGGGCTGGTCCAGGGCAGGCCTCCCTTTTTAGGGGAAAAATGGAAATTTTAGTGAAAATTTTGTCTAAATTGCAAATGAAACCGCCTGACATCGACCTTTGTATTACCAGTATTATCATGAACTGGTTAAATTTTTTAAAATATTTTTAACTTGAACTTGATGACCTCAAAATCTTGGCATAATATTAGCAGCTAATTATCCGGTTATGTCTTGTACTCGTATTGCTATATAAATGATAATTGCAAAATGATATACCTTATGCAATGTATTACGTATATATGTTTCATAGAAGGCTGGAAGTTGACTATAGTGGACCTCCGGCAAGTTAGTCGGAGTTTTGAACCCTTTCGTTTTTTTGTGCAAGAAATGGCACGTGTCACGTCAGCACCATCTCTGCTGGTTATCCAAACTCAGAATTTCCGGATTAATGCTCGGAGCTGCCATAACAGTTGTGACAGTTGTGGCAGCGTTCCCAAAAACTAGACGGAGGACAAGTAGGAAAAATGCTCCCTGCAGTCGCATTAAAAAGTTAATAAGAGCTATGATGTTCAACATTTAAATGTGTCAAGGACAAGATTTAAAATGTTTAATATGAGCCAACATCTAAATAAGTAGAGGACAAGATGTAAACGGCTAATATAAGCCGCTACGTTTCTCTTGGGCTCATATTGACGCTCATTTAGCTTTTGCTTACTTTTAATCCAACACTGAAATGGCTTGATGAATAACGACGCATAAACATTAATTTTGCAAAGCTGTACGTAAACGTTTTCTTCTCCACCGCTACATCCAAGTACACATTTAAGGCCACCATATAAGTCAACAAAAGGAAACCGAAGTCCAATCTAATGAAGAAACGAAAATGTGGAACTTACACATATTGTGAAATCTTGAGAAAAATCACATTTGAAGTTATCATCGCAATCATCACATTAATTCAATATATTCCCAAGCCAATCAAATCGTTTATAAACACTGATGTTTATATGCCAACCGTAAACTGTATATATGTTTGCCATTTTAGTCGCGTCAATATGAGCCCAAGAGAAACGTAGCGGCTCATATTAGCCGTTTACATCTTGTCCTCTACTTATTTAGATGTTGGCTCATATTAAACATTTTAAATCTTGTCCTTGACACATTTAAATGTTGACCATCATAGCTCATATTAACTTTTTCATGCGACTGCAAGGAGCATTTTTCCTACTTGTCCTCCGTCTAGTTTTTGGGAACGCTGCCATTACTGTGGCAGCAGCAATGGCAAATCCCACCAGTGAATTCCCCATGCCCAATAACCTTTGTATGCAAGATGTCAGCCTTCTAGCTATCTCCAGTTGCTTGAACCAGGAACTGGTTCAACTTTGAACCAGTTGAACCAGATCTGGCCAGCCATGGGTTGGATCACGAAAGTTACACCACCAGTGAATTCTCCTTGCTCAATAACCTTTGTATGCAAGATTTCAGCCTTCCAGCTATCTCCAGTAGCTTGAACCAGGAACTGGTTCAACTTTGAACCAATTGAACGAGATCTGGCCAGCCATGGGTCGGATCACCAAAGTAACACCACCAGTGAATTCACCATGCCCAATAACCTTTGTATGCAAAATTTCAGCCTTCTAGCTATCTCCAGTAGCTTGAACCAGGAACTGGTTCAACTTTGAACCAGTTGAACCAGATGAACCAGGCGAGATACGGTTTCGGCACTATGCTCATCGTGTTCAGCGACCCCGATTTACTATATGTGGGTACCACCCCAAGGCCGAAAAACGCTGTTTTTGGCCGTTTTTAGACTATTTTAAAATTTTCGGACTTAGCGTTTTTGGACACCTTCAAGCTGATAAATTTCTATTTTTGCCATTTTTGACCATCTATAAAAATCGAACCAGATCGAAATTCGGAAAAAAAACATAAACTTGCTAAGTACCATTGCCTAGATATTCAAAAAATAGTATAGAAAAATTTTTCCTATGGGCCGTTCGAAAAATCGAGTTAACACAAAATTGACAAAAATCATGCTGAATACAGAGAAAAAAACCCCTTTCAAAACCCGTAAGAGAAAGTCGATTTTTTCAAAGTTCATGTTTTCCGGGCAAGTTTGGTATCATTCGAAAGCTCTTGGCCTGGAGGTTTCAAAAATGTAAATATTAGCTCTTAATTCCTTCCCGTTAATTAGTTATGCCTAATTAGCACTTTTCAAAATCCGCAAAGTGCCTTTATAGCTCATATTATGGGGGGCTCTCCGAGCTCCCCCATGACTAGTGTATACATACTAGTATGCGCTAGCGTAGATACAGGGGGGGGGGGGGGGCGGGGGGGGGGGGCGGCCGCCCCCCCCCCTCAAAATGGTTTTTGCCCCCTGAAAAAAATTTTGCCAGAATAAAAATTTTAAGCCCGCGCGGAGCGCGGGCGTTTAAATTTACCATAAACACAAAGGATTGTATTAAAAAAAATTCCCCAAAAATTAGTGTATTTTGTATTTGAACTTCATAGAAAATTTTTCGCGCATTCGGCGCTCCTTCATTGTTAGCATATACAGTACTATATGTAATTAAACCATTACTAGTTTGCTTTACTTTACTTTGCTTTGCCAGCTTTTTAGTTTCATAAACTGCATTATTGCAAACATGATGGTGGATGTTTTAAATGGTGGATATACGTATACTGGATGTGTGCTGCTTGGAATACCCTGTTCATAATGGGAGGATCCAGTCAGAGTTTCCGTACGATACTATAAAAGTGGAAAATATATAGCAAAGTAAACTACAAAATTTGGTTTGGGAATTGATAATATACAATGCAAGGAATTCAATGTTTCAATAGAGTTTTAGTGGTGAAATTGAAAAGTTTTCTCAACTTCTGGGGGGCTCCGCCCCCCAGACCCCCTTTTGGGTTTTAGCATGCCGCTTTCGGTTACAGTCGATTTTATCTAAGAACCTTATAGAAATTTTGTGCCTAGTGTTCATACAATTGTTGAGCAAAAAAATAAAAAATTTTACCCCCCCCCCCCCCGACTTAGGTCCAAACTGCCCCCCCCCCCTGAAAATTTACGCTACGCTACTGCTAGTATGTACAGGACTAGTATATACTACGTATGAATTTACGTGCTAGGCCATAGATTTTTCCTGCAAGGGGGGGGGTGGGGGAGCACCCCAGAAATCGGTTCTCTCCAGACTTGGGTCGTTCCCCGCCCAGAATCGCCCCCTACAGGATTAGGGCTTTCCGCCCCCCCCCCCAACTTCAAAACAGACAACAGAAAAATATGGTTTTGTGGGTAATTTTTAAAAAAATTTTCGTGCTTCCCCGGATTTTTATTGCATTTTTAGCTATATTAAACCTAAAATGAGGCTAAAAAATCTTTTGCTCTGTGCCAAAAAATATCTATTTTTAAGCATTTTTCGGAAAAAATTTCGCCCACCCAGAATTTTGTGCCCCCTTTAGACCCTCCTCTAGAAATTTTTGCCTAGGAAAAAGCCAGATTCCTGTGCCTTAAAGTGGTTTCAACTTATTTACTTGTTATGTACATGTATGTTATGTACTGATTTATATATTTTGTATTTTTTCTAGCTTATGCTACTACCTACGGTGACTCCAAGATTTGGGAACTGTACCGGCGCAACGCTAAAGGACCCTACATTTGGTACAAGCTTCCCAATACCAGACCTAACTGTGTAGTAAGTACTATACTCAGCCTGGCATTTACCCTGCGCCCCACCCGCCAGTCTTTTTTGTCGGGCTTTTAAAAGTGACAAAAAACTGGTTTAAGCTCAAAACGTTGCAGCATTTCTGCATATCTTGCTAATTGATGGACTTCTGCAGTCGTGGATCTGCCAGATGTAACATGGTAAACTTTTGCCATATTTTGGCTTTGGGGGGAGTCTTCGAATGGGGGAGTCCCTCCCCCCTCCGACCCCAGTAATAATTATATTATTATTATATTATATTATTCATATTTCATGTAAGGATTAACGGTTGATGGCATTCTAAACTAGAGAAATGTTGTCAATTGATGACGGCGATTTCGACAAAATTGGTCTTCAAATCTCGACAAGTCCCTGTGCAAACTGCGCTTACAGCGAAGCGCACCTCTTTGGAGGTTGCTTGTCCACTTTTGTGCAAAAATTGCCGTCTCTTTCACGACAGTTTGTCATTTTGCAAGTTTGACGAAAACTAGTCAGCCTTTGCAAGACTTTGCAGTAACTGTGGTGGAAGCGCTGGAGAGCTCTAAGCGAAAGGTGTCCAGCAGAATTTTTCTTAATAGTATGTCATTAAGTAGTTTTAGCCTGCCCCCCTCCTCCTCCAAACTTTTGTCTGGTGGTGCTGGTATGGTAATGACTTACTTTTTCTTGACTCTAACTATCATGGTTTAAAAAGACGGCAGTTTTTTTCGCAGCTGTCTAAATCACGCACCTGACCAGATCACAGAATAATTTTCTTTCAGTTTTTCAGCTGGACTTTCGTAATGTCATTTTCTTCTATATTATATATATATATATATATTGTTATTATTATTTTGTTTTTACAGGACAATAAAACATCAGTCCAAAACGTTTGCCCAAAACAACGTGCACCTTTCTTCCGTTACCGGTGAAAAATGACCGTTGTTTTGGGTATTCACGTTTTGGACGTTGATATTTCATTGACTCCTTTGTATTCCTTGTGGATCCGTGAATTAACGGCTGTTCTATCGATTATATTTGTTGTTGCAGGACAAGGAGGGTCGCTTTGTCTCCAATTTTCCCTGTCCTATCTGTCGCGATGAATACCTGATTGTGGATTTTCGGGTTTGTGATTGAAGACAGCTGCGAAAACAGCCAGTCTTTTAAACCATGATTAGTTAGAGTCAAGAAACAGTAAGTCAATATCATACCAGCACCACCAGACAAAAAAAAAGTTTGGAGGAGAGGGGGCAGGCTAAAACTACTTAATGACATACTATTAAGAAAAATTCTGGCTGGACACCTTCGCTTACAGCTCTCCAGCGCTTCCACCACAGTTCCTGCAAAGGCTGACTAGTTTTCGTCAAATTTGCAAAATTACAAAATGTCGTGAAAGAGACGGCGATTTGTGCACAAACGTGGACAAGAAACCTCCAAAGAGGTGTGCTTCGCTGTAAGCGCAGTTTGCAAAGGGGCTTGTCGAGATTTGAAGACCAAATTTTATCGAATCGCTGTCATCAATTGACAACATTTCTCTAGTTTAGAATGCCATCAACCGTTAATCCTTACGAAATATGAATAATATAATATAATAATAATATAATTATTACTGGGTCGGAGGGGGAGTGACTCCCCCATTCGAAGACTTCCCCCCAAAGCCAAAATATGGCAAATGTTTACCATGTTACATCTGGCAGATCCACGATTGCAGATGTCCATCAATTAGCAAGACTATGCAGAAATGCTGCAACGTTTTCACCTTAAACCAGTTTTTTGTCACTTTTAAAAGCCTGCCGACAAAAACGACTGGCGGGTGGGGCGAGGGCAAATGCCAGGCTAAGAGTATAGTACTTACTACACAGTTAGGTCTGGTATTGGGAAGCTTGTACCAAATGTAGGGTCCTTTAGCGTTGCGCCGGTACAGTTCCCAAATCTTGGAGTCACCATAGGTACTAGCATAGGCTACAAAAATACAAAATATATAAATCAGTACGTAACAAATATATACGTAACATACATGTACATAACAAGTAAATAAGTTGAAACCACTTTAAGGCACAGTAATCTGGCTTTTTCCAAGGCAAAAATTTCTAGAGGAGGGTCTAAAGGGGAGGGGAGGGGCACAAAATTACTGGGTGGGCGAAATTTTTTCGAAAAATGTTTAAAAAATAGCTATTTTCCTGGCGCAGAGCAAACGATTATGATATTTTTAGCCTAATTTTAGGTTTAATATAGCTAAAAATGCAATAAAAATCTGGGGAAGCAGGAAAATTTTTTGAAAAATTAAACACAAAACCTTATTTTTCTGTTGACTGTTTTGAATTTGGGGAGGGGGTGGGCGGCAAGCCATAAACCTGTAGGGGTGATTCTGGGCGGGGAACGACCCAAGTCTGGAGAGAACCGATTTCTGGGGTGCTCCACCCCCCCCCTTGCAGGAAAAATCTATGGCCTAGCACGTAAATTCATACGTAGTATATACTAGTCCTTGTACAATAGCAGTAGCGTAGCGTAAATTTTCAGGGGGGGGGGGCAGTTTGGACCTAAGTCGGGGGGGGGGGGGGGGGGTAAAATTTTATTCTTTTGCTCAACAACTGTATGAACACTAGGCACAAAATTTCCTATAAGGCTCTTAGATAAAATCGACTGTAACCGAAAGCGGCATGCTAAAACCCAAAAAAAGGGTCTCCGGGGCGGAGCCCCCAGAAGTTGAGAAAACTTTTCAATTTCACCACTAAAACTCTATTGAAACATTGAATTCCTTGCATTGTATATTATCAATTCCCAAACCAAATTTTGTAGTTTACTTTGCTATATATTTTCCACTTTTTATAGTATCGTACGGAAACTCTGACTGGATCCTCCCATTATGAACAGGGTATTCCAAGCAGCACACATCCAGTATACGTATATCCACCATTTAAAACATCCACCATCATGTTTGCAATAATGCAGTTTATGAAACTAAAAAGCTGGCAAAGCAAAGTAAAGTAAAGCAAACTAGTAATGGTTTAATTACAGATAGTCTTGTATATGCTAACAATGAAGGAGCGCCGAATGCGCGAAAAATTTTCTATGAAGTTCAAATACAAAATACACTCAATTTTTGGGGTATTTTTTTTAATACAATCCTTTGTGTTTATGGTAAATTTAAAACGCCCGCGCTCCGCGCGGGCTTAAAATTTTTATTCTGGCAAAATTTATTTCAGGGGGCAAAACCATTTCGGGGGGGGGGGGGCGGCCGCCCCCCCCCGAGGCCCCCTGTATCTACGCTAGCGCATACTAGTATGTATACACTACTCATGGGGGGAGCTCGGAGAGCCCCCCATAATATGCGTTTTCGCAAAGGCACTTTGCGGATTTTGAAAAGTGCTAATTAGGCATAACTTATTAACGGGAAGGAATTAAGAGCTAATATTTACTTTTTTGAAACCTCCAGGCCAAGCGCTTTCGAATGATACCACACTTGCCCGGAAAACATGAACTTTGAAAAAATCGACTTTCTCTTACGGGTTTTGAAAGGGGTTTTTT